>JAEQML010071486.1:0-16120 GCA_016904865.1 Pissodes strobi
ACATTTATTTTACTTTATCTCTTCAAACAAAGGCAGGAAAAAATAAAAATAAAATAAATGATTTTTCGGTTTTTTACGGATATCTCCGGAAGTAGACAGAATTTTCTAAATTTTTCGGCGGCATGTCAATCACCCTTAAATTGCGCAACTTTGCCCCAATTTAACCGACATCGTATCTCTTACGCTTTTCGAGATACCCATACAAAGAAACGAATTTGTAGCACCCTGTATATAAAAACCGGTGGCAATGGAGTTATTACTTTCACATCATCATATCAGAACAATAAATTCTCATTTTAGGAAATGTAGGGGTGTAGTTTTCATGATATACCCCAAAAAGTAAAAGGTATTTATTTTATCAACTTTTACGTAATTTTCAATTTAACCCTTTCGCTGCTCAATCAAAGGTAGCCAACACGACGTTGACTTAAAAGGAAATTTAATGGATTATATTATACGTCCTTAGACACATATTTTGATAAACACATCTGGTGACGATTTTTTGTGTTCCTCTTTCCTCTTTAGTCTGTTACCTTCGAGAGCCTCTAAAAGCATTTTACGTGCAACTCGACCCGCCTCTTAACGTGAACAGGTGAAGAGTCTCATGCATTTGCAGATTACGTTCCCCTTTCTGTACTTTAGCAGATAACTTGATTTTACGGCGCACACAATGTTAGAACACCTGTTTCATTCCTGTTCAAGGCTATATTAAAGCGAACAATTTTGTTAATGAACATTGAGTACAAATTTAATAAAGTTTTATAATAAAGAAAATTCGAGTAATAATTATTTGTAATGTAAGTGGATAAACAAGATATTAAAATTACATCGAAGAATGTAATGGAAATTTACAACAAGAAATTTGTAGGTAGCTTTACCTACTTTCACGAAATAATATCAGATACGAAAAGTGGTAAAATATATCAAATAAAATATTGTAAATGACCAGGCCAGACGCTGGTGTTCTTCCCACATTACAGCGCTAGTGTGGTAATGACTTTCATTACAGTACTAATACTCCAATGGATGTGCCATTTGTAATATTGTAGTAGTCATATTACTAATAAAATTAACTATTATCCACTTTCAATATTAAAAATAGGACATCTAGTAGAGCACTAATACTATAATGGAAGTTATTTGCGTTAAAAGCAACAACGATCTTTAAGTACTAGCCGTGAATATCCAAGCAAGATTGAATTATATTTTAATACAAATAATCAATTTTTTGGTATTTTTTCTGTTGGGAAACCTCTATCCTCAACGTATAATATCCATTATATTAAATTACATGCACCAGTTTTTTGCCAACTTATATTTTAAGTAGTATAATTTCCCTGTATAATCGAAAAGCTGTATAATATACGTTTATATTACATAAACCTACTAGTTTCTTACCAACGTATATTTTTAATGTTTAATTCACCTATATGTTCAACGTATTATATAAATTTATATTAAAATAAGTATAACCAGTTTGTTACTGGTATATTTTAGCCGTAAAATATAAGTTCATATTAAATACAGTATATCCAGTTTCTATATGTGACACAAACATTTTTTGGCCGTATAATATACATTTATAATAATGTATTAAAATATGCCAGTTTCTTACCGACGTATATTTAAAGGAATTTAATAATTTACCAATATAGTCAACGCACATTTTCTAATGGGATAATATAAGTTTATATTAAATTAAAGATACCCAGGTCCTTACCAACGCATAGGTATACTAAGACGTTAAATTTATCTTCATGTAACACGTATGTTTTCTGAACGTATAATATACGTTCATAATAGATTGAAATATGTCAGTAACTCGCCAGCGTATATTTAAAGCCGTTTAATAATTTACCAACATCGCCAACGCATATTTTTTATCAGCAAAATATAAGTTTTTGTTAAATTAAACATACCCAGTGCCTTACCAACGCATATTTATTCTAAGCCGTTAAATTTATCTTCATGGAACACGTATGTTCTCTGAACGTATAATATACGTTAATAATACATTGAAATACGCCTCTTTCTTGCCAACGTATATTTAAAAGAGTTTAATAATTTACCAATATAGTCTACGCAAATTTTCTAACAGCATAATATAAGTTTATATTAAATTAAACATAGCCAGGTCCTTACCCACGTATAGGTATAATAAGCCATTAAATTTGTATTCATGAAACATGTATGTTTTCTGAACGCATAATATACGTTTATAATACATTGAAATATGCCAGTTTCTTGCCAATATATATTTAAAGGAGTTTTGTAATTTACCAATATAATCAACGCAAATTTTCTAACACATATTATAAGCTTATATTAAATTAAACATATTCTGTTTCTTACCAACGTATAAGTACAGCCCATAAATTTTTCTACAATAAACACGTATATATATGAAATATGAAAGGTTCTTACCAGTGTAAAGATATTTTAAGCCATTTAACTTATCTACATGGAACACATATATTTTCTGAACATATAATATACGTTTATACTATACTTAAGTACGCTAGTTTCTTACCAAAGCATTTTTAATACGTCTTATTTACCTATGAGATTAACGTATTTCCTAAACGTATACATTTATATTTGATTATATACAACCAGTTTCTTACCAAGGTATATTTTATACCGTTTAATTTACCTAACCGTATAACATAAATTTATATTAATTTAATGACGTTTCTTGCCAATGTATATTTTACATCGTTTAGTTTACACATATAATCAACGACTATTTTATAACCGTATAATAAAAATTTATATTAAATATACTCAGTTTCTTACTAATGTATATTAAATGCTGTTTAATAATTAATATGACTCAAAATATAAGTTTATATTAAATTAAACATACCCAGTTTCTTACTAATCTATATAAAACACATCTTATTTTAGCCGTATAATATACGTTTATATTATATTTCATATACCAAATTCTTACTAACGTATTTAAAAAAATATATTTAATTTTATGATCAATGTTATAATATAAATTTGCATTAAATTAAATGTAACCAGTTTTCACCGACATCTTTTAATTTACCTATATGGTTATCGTATACTTTCTAGCCATACGATATAAGTTTACATTAACTTAATTATTCCCAGTTCCTTACCAATGTACATTTAATGCAGTTTGATTTACCAATATAGCCAACGCATACTTTCTAGCCGCATAATATAAATTTATATTAAATTAAATATATCTAAGTAGATTCTTACTAACCTATAGACATTTAAAGCGCTTAATTTATTTATCTGAAACACATGTATATTCCCTAGCTGTATATTATACGTTTATATTATGTTACATATTTTATTTACCTACATTATCCATCTGTATAATATACATTTAGATTAAGTTAAATATTACCAGTTTCTTACCAACGTATATTTTACACGGTTTAATTTATCCATATGGGCATCGTATATTTTCTAATTGTGAAATATAAGTTAAATCAAATATACCCAGCTTACCAACACATATTTAAAGCGGCTTAATTTACCAATATGACCAACGCAACGCCGCAAAATAATTTAAAGAGCACTTTTAATATCCGTATTTGCCGGTAAAAAATATGGTCAAAAAAGGCTCTTTCTATTTAACCTGCTCGATTCACGTTCGCAGCCTTTAAGGTAATGATCCATAAGATGCCGACGTAATGGATTCAATCGATCGGATGCAAACCAGCCATTCAGGTAAGAGAAATTGCTTGTTAGTCTGAGACACGTCGAGCAGCGAAGCGGGTGTATATGAAAACTGCTAGACATTTCATTTTATAAACGTCTCTATTTTTTTTTTGCTAAAAAGAGTGTGTAAGTGACACTGTCCCATAGCTCTGGGGAAATATAAATTGCAGTGTATAAAATAATGCTTCTTCACGCTTGTCACACAATTACTATTAATATTAGCTCTGTTCCAACTGACTATGAAAACCGTACATGGGACGGTAATTTCCAGTTGTATAATTCGTTTGTCAACATGACAGGATATTTATCGCCTTCAAAAGTGAAATTGTCAACTAGAAATGACGGTCCCTCGTACGGTTTTCAAGTCGGTTGGAACAAACCTACAATGTTTGCTGTGTCAAGATTTGATGTATGAAGCTTTAATATTCCCTGAAGCATAGAATATTGTCAGGGCCGTCGCCAATTGGGGGGGCACGTCCCCCCCCTAAAATGTAGAGTGCTCACCCAGGTGACCAACATAAGCATTTATAAAATATTTTCCTTTATAAAACCATGCTAACCACGCTGCATACAGCTACAAACAAAATTTGTTTTTTCTATCAATATCTACAGCTGAAACCTAATTTGTATATAAAAATTATTTTTCTAACAGGAATATTACACAATTATTAAAAGTTATTGGGGTGACATCTCCATGGGTGTTGGTAAATTTGTTCCCAGTAGGTAGGAAATTATATTGGGGATGTAAAGGTATTGAAATTTTAGTTTGCATTTTTGCTCTGGCTATCACTTACTTGTGTATACTTTGGGTTAGATTGGGTTAGTTTCTTTTCACTGTGCTGGTACGTATTAAAGATTCAAATTATAAATGTTATTATTTTGTTTTCTATTACTTGGTATTTTTAATGTAAAACACTATGTTGTACTTTGTAAAAAAAATCAGATTTATAAAAACGCGGGAACCAATTTGCAGCTAAAGATCAGGTAAACTTAAAATGTTGGGAACCAATTTACAAATTTATTTTGACCCCTCTTAATTTGGGAACCAATTTACGTGTACCCATCTCCATTGCAGCAGCCGCAGTTTTATCGCCGTCTCTTTTGCCGTTATTTTTTGTTTTACAATTATTAATAATTTCATGTAACTTAGTAGGGAACTCTTAAAATATTTTATATATTTTTATTTTAGAACGAAATATCGTTTATATACTTATGACAAATTAGAATTTGTAATTGAATGCTTTATATATATGGGAAAATTGGTTTGATTTAATGTAAATAACATTCACCATCATGTTTATACTGTTGGTGGGGGGATTGAGTAGCTCACCAGTTGTCACTGCCGGGCCCAAGCCCGGGTAAAGGAGGACGGTTAAGCATAGGGCTAACAACCCAAACTTGTAAAAAAACAGATTGTTACGAAACGTAACGACAGGCCTCGGAAAAGGACGGAGCTCCGGAGACGACTCAAGCAACGACCAAGGAATATGAATATTGGAACCTGGAATGTGCTTATCTGGTTTAGACCAGGGGCAGCAAAGAGAGCCATAGAACAGATAGAGAAATATAACACCGACATCACGCCACTACAGGAAATCCGGTGGCCCAACAGTCGGAGCCTCAATATCAGTCAATCAATAATATTCTATAGCGGCAACCAAGACGGGCGACATGAATTCGGGTCAGGCTTCGCAGTAAGGGTGTGGTTGATTGGACAGGTAATATCATTTAACCCAATAAGTGAAGGAATCTGCTACCTTAGGATGAAAGGAAAATGGCAAAACTATTCACTAATTTCAGCCCATGCACCGACAGAAGAAAGAGAGGATATTGACAAAGACTCCTTCTACGATCAGCTAGAAAATATGATTAGCACTATACCAAAACAAGATTGTGTGAACTAATTAAAATCATTAATTAAATATCACCCTGTCGCAAGTTTGAACTTGAACTTGAAAAATGTTATATAAACATTCACTGTTAATTATAAACAATTTGAGCGGTCGACGGGAGCGACTTTAATCCTTAATGATGCAATCATCAGCATTTTGTAACATATAAATACGCCGGCAAACGCCGAGTAAATCAGACTTTTGGGTCTCTCAAACCGCTCAGTCTGGTTGCCGTACAGCACACAGGTGCGTACGCTTCTATCTGTTCTATCCCACAACCCCCATAACTGAGAACACTTATACACAGGTATAAGGTTGTCAGGTCCTTACCTAACCTGGGTGAACGTATGCATAGGTATACGGCATTCGGGGGCTACTAAAAAGTATAGAGAGAGTCGAATTTATGAAGTATTAGAACTTCTAGTGAAGGGATAGTTTTTGGGGAGTGTCAAAGAGTAGTTAAAGTGCCTTAGCAATTTGTGATAAAATTTAAAAGTCTTACCTTATAAATATCAGAACAAATACCTAAATAAAAGACAACCCGCTCACATAAACTTTATTAATAAAATAGTGACGTCGCTTGCTAGACAAACTTTGAACTAAGCCTCCCTCGAGAAGACATGCATTTCATATTAATTGGGTATAGTGTAAACTCTTAATTAATCTATAATCTTAAACACGCCTTTATTAGTATACAATCTAACCGTTGTTAAGTTTGTTTGTAAATAAACTTGTTATTGTTTTTATCGATGTGTCTCCTTTATTATCTCTTCTCAACTTGACGTAGTGCGTTCCTAAATATGAGTTGCTCTCCTACACGCTAAGTAAGGCGTGTCGTCACCGATAAAAAACACAAGTCGTGACAGAATGGTGGAGGCGCTACTACGTCAAAAAATATTACTAGAATAAAGTCAAGTCAACTATCAGTAAAAGAGGGAGGCAAGTCAACCTATGTTATAAGTAACCAATCGAATTAAAAAATAAAATCAAATAAATCATTAATATAAAATATAAATGCATATATACATATAATATATACAAATAAGATTAAACTTTAATAAACTAGAAGTAACAAACAATAAGTCAAGCTCTCCGTTACATAGATATATACATATAAAAGCACATATTAATTTCGAATCACGCGCCTGAGTACGTCCAGTTGCTGTCATCTACGGAAGACGGGTCCGCCATCTAGGGGGTCCATGTGCTTATCTGAAACAAAGAAAGAAACTTATATTGTAAAAATAATTAAAACGGGTTCATATAAAATAGAAATCAAATAAATGTTTGACAGAAATCGATTAAGGAAAAGGCTTGGGAGCGACAAAGAAGAAGAAGCAATATTCAAACCCTCAAGACAGAGTTTACAAAGGTCCCCAACAGAATCACCCAGACTAAATCTAGAGGAGGTAGGGGAAATCTAGTTTGACTCTACCCTGATTAACCTCTTACCATTTGCGGCAGAAACGGCACACAGTACAAAGATCAACCCAACAGAGGAAAACACAAATAGCCAGGAGGAACTGGACAGTGGGGAAACTTCTGAAGAAGAAGCTCCACCAAAGCCTGCAACAAGACAAATTCTCGCTAAAATGGCGAACACAACTATATTAGGGGCGATGACAAACGCAAAGAAAGCTGCCATCCCACAGTTTATAAATCCACCAACGTTTAATCCGTGCCAAAATAAAGCTAGCGAGTTTCTGAGAGGTTATGAAAGAACCGCGATAGCAAACGGTTGGGATGAAGCGTTAAAAATAGCATATTTTGGGACATTTCTCGATGGTGCGGCAAACCTATGGTTCTATCAATATACAGCACACCATCCAAATAACGATTGGAGTGAGTTGTGCAACGATTTTAAGAAAGAATTCGAGGACAAAAGTTATGAAATAACATTGAAAAAACGAGTGGAACAAAGGAAACAACAAGAAAGTGAAACAGTAGTAAACTACATATATGAGCTACAGGTGCTATACAATGACTACAAAACAAATATGGATTTTGAAGAATTTACAAACATATTTAATGAGGGCCTGACAGAAGAGAATAAATATCACTATTACTGGTTAACAAATGTCCCAAACACTCCTCCAATAACACTAGAGGAACTAAAAGAAATCGCCAGGACAATCGATAAAGCTCCTAAGAAACTTGTCAATACTGAGGTGCAAAACAGAACATATAGGCCTCCATTTACTCAGTATCAGAATACATACAGACCGACATTTTTCCAGCCACAAGGTGCACCGAGGACGCCATTCTTACAAAATACGTACAGACCGGCACCTTTCCAGCCCCGAAATACACATAGGCCGCCATTTTTTAATAACGCATACAGGCAACCATCCTATCAGCAGCAAAACACATACAAACCACCATTTAACAGCTATCAAACTAATGTAAGACCCCAAGGAAATCAGCAATATAATCCACGTAAATTTACACAACAACAAAGCTACCACCAAAATGGACAAAGAAATGGAAATAACAATCCAGTTTGCTATGCTTGCGGAAAAGCAGGACATTTTGCTGCAACATGTAAATCCCAGCAAAGATACCCAAACGCATCCAGGTGGCAAAAGTAAGAGACACCCCTGCCACCTTGACAAGGGGAGACATGCCAGCTGGCATATTAAGCATAACCATTTTCTTAAATAACACATCACTACAAGCAATCCTGGACACAGGCTCCCAGCATAACATAATTCAGGAAAAATGGGCACCAAAAAAGCATTATAGACATAGCAATACTGTGTTAATAACGGCAGGAGGGCATAGAATCCCCGTAATAGGGGAAATAAACACACCAGTACGGATAGAGGGCAGCCAGATATTTAGAGATAGTATAAAGGCAAAAATTATATCAGTAACCCCATATCCTGTCATATTAGGAATGGATTTCTTAATAAAACACCAAGCAGTAATAGATATACACAAAAGAGTCCTAATTTTAAATAAGCGAATCCAAATTCCTCTTAATCCAGAAATAAGGAAACGAACCCCAATATCTGGCTTAGTAATACAAAAAATGGAACAAACACACAGGACAAATAGTAGAAAATCACAACAAAAATATGAACACGCAAATATTATTACTGACAGATATAATAAAACCTATAAAAAATTCCAAGCATTTATGATAGCAAATGAATTGATAACAAAAGAGAAAATGGACCACATAATAACAGAGATAAAGCAAGATATATATGCACTACCTCAAAATGTAGCCATAGCTTATGGACTGACAACAACCTTCAAAACACATAGAAAAGTACAGAGGCAAATTAAGAAAATATTCCCCAAAATTGTTAATAGGCAAAAGGGCAAAATAGGTGGCTCTACAATGATACAAAATGGGATTAAAACGGCATTCTTTTTACATATAAAAGAAGTATACAAAGAAAAGCCAAGACTTGACAAAATATACAAAAGCTTATCTACGTTACACCAACAATTAAAAAAGGATAAAATTAACACTCTAGCAATCACACGGAGGGGATGGAGACTAAACTCCACAGAATGGGATGTATTAAAGAAAATGATCTATGATATTTTTAAAAAGGACCAAATAAAAATTCTGATATGTAAATCAGACTGGCAACCAGAAAACGTCACAGAAGACAAGGAGCCCTTGTTGAACATTGAGATAGAAAATAAATCCATAAGTTATAAATTAGGATTGGCCAGGGATTACGTCATAAAGAAAGATAAGGTAGAAACTATAGAACTTAAATTAATGGGGGAAATAGAGGAAAAAGAGGTAACAGTCTGGAGTTGCAGGTATAACTCGGACTGGCTAGCCTCTAAAAGACTAACAATACAATCACATGTATATACTAATGGCGAAAAAATATTCCTAAAAGTACGCGGAAGCGCAAGGGAACCAACCAAACTGTATAAAGAATCAACAATGGCGTACCTAGAAGAAACACAGCCAGATATAAACTCTGCCTTAAATCTAAATATACAATGCCTGGAAGATGATGATAACGTAACATTAGCAGATCACAAATTACATAACATTACCGACAAAGAGGCTAAAAGAGCATTAGAGGACTTACTAATAGAATACAATGACGTATTTGCGAAAACAGCGAAACATATGGGTAGAACGGATTTAATAGAGCACGTAATAGACGTCGGGGAGGCAAAACCAGTAAAAAGCAGACCATATCGTGTATCTCAGAAAGAAAGAAAAATAATTGACGATCAAATAAATGAAATGCTAGAAAGTAACGTCATACGGCCTTGCCACTCCCCCTGGGCGAGTCCTGTAGTATTAGTTAAGAAAAAGGATGGTAAAACAAGATTCTGCTGCGATTATAGAAAACTTAATAAATGTACTAAGAAGTCTAACTGGCCTTTACCGCAAATAGACGACATCCTAACGTATCTAGGAGACGCCAAATATTTCAGTACCTTGGATTTATTTTCGGGTTACTGGCAGGTGCCAATAGAAGAAAATTCAAAACAATATACAGCCTTTGTGGCACAAGGGCACGGATCATATGAATTCAACGTACTCAGTTTCGGCCTTTGCAACGCACCGGCAACATTTCAAGAACTAGCAGACAAAATATTTTGGGATATGAAATGGAAGGAAGTATTAATATATCTGGATGATATCATTATTTTTTCACAGTCAATAGAGGAACACATCCAAAAATTAAGAAAAGTATTCGAACGGCTACGACAAGCCAACCTAACACTCAAACCTAATAAATGTGAATACCTTAGAGAACAAATAAGAATTCTAGGATTTAAAGTCAGTAGGGATGGCATCCTCCCAGACGACGACAAAATCATTTGTGTACAAAAATTTCCAACACCAAAAAAGGTGAAAGACGTACAAAGCTTTATAGGTTTATGCAATTTCTATAGGAAGTTTATAAATAACTTTGCCACTATCGCACGTCCTTTGCACGAATTAACGAAAAAATCCACAAAGTTTGTATGGGGACCTAAACAGAAAGAAGCCTTTCAGACCCTAAAAAATAAACTGACGTCAGCACCGGTACTGCATCATTTCAACCCAAACAAGGGCACCATTTTAAGGACAGATGCATCCACATGCGGCATCGGGGCAATCCTACTACAGGAAGACGAAACTAAAACTGCTCATCCAGTGGCATATATAAGTAGAAGCTTATCAAACTGCGAAAAAAACTATTCCATAAGTGAGTTGGAACTACAATGCGTCGTGTGGTCAATGGGATATCTCCGGCATCTAATATACGGGCAACCAATTAAAATTGTATCAGACCACCACGCGCTTTGTTGGATGCACTCAATCAAAGAGAATAACCGACGATTAGCCAGATGGGCATTAAAATTAGCTGAATATGACTACACAGTAGAGTACAAGAGTGGCAGCGCACATAAAGACGCCGATTGTATGTCACGCAATCCAGTATTCCCTGCGGAGCAACAAAATGAAAAAGAGCTGGACGAACTACCAACATTTGCTTTAAAAAGTGAACAAATAAGTGAATTGCAAGAAAAAGATCCAGAACTAAAACAGCTAAAACTAGCCATAACAAATCCAGATGACCCAGCAATAAGCATATCAACTAGACGGCGAGCAAAAAACTTTAGACTTACAGACAACATCTTATATAAAGTCAGCTCTAGCACAAAAGGCTTACAAAACCTCCTAGTAGTCCCGAAGGCAATGAGGGAAGAGATAATGTGGGAACTACATGCTTCGCCTACATGTGGTCATTCAGGTCTCACCAAAACAATAGACAAGATAAAAAATAGATTTTTCTGGACAGGGATGTACAAAGATATTGAAAAATATATAAAAGGATGCCCAGACTGTCAGGCGAGAAAAGGACAGCAGTATAGAAAGACACCAGGCCTTCTACAACCTATTAAAGTAGGACTAATGTTCGACAAAGTGGGAATTGACCTATTGGGTCCTTTTCGAAGAAGTAACCAAGGGAAGACAATGATAGTAGTAGCAACGGATTACGCCTCAAGATATGCAATAACAGCAGCTCTGCCTAATGGTAAGGCAGGCCCTGTAGCAAAATTTTTATTAGAAAAGGTATTATTAATACATGGAATACCAAGGACTTTATTGAGCGATAGAGGGAAAACTTTCCAATCCGAATTAGTACGTGAGGTAGGAATCATAATGGGGGTAAGAAGCCAATTCACCACTGCATACCATCCCCAATGTAACGGGTTAACGGAACGACTAAACAGGACTATTGCAGATATGCTGGCAATGTACGTCAATACTCAACAAACAGACTGGTGCTCATATATACAATTCATAACGTTTGCCTACAATACAGCCATACAAGACACAACAAAGTACAGCCCATTTATGCTTACATTCGCCAGAGAGCCTACCCTCCCAGTAGAAGCAGCGTTAACAGATAGTGAAATACAAACAGACTCGTTCCAAATCAGAGAAAAGGCGTTGGCAATACGGGCAATCGCAGTAGAAAATATAAAGAAAAGTCAAGGAAAAGATAAAGTACGATTTGACGACAGGCATAGAGAATTAAAGTTTCAAGAGGGGGACAAAGTAAAAATATTTATTCCTATAAGAAAAGTAGGGCGCAGTGAGAAATTATTATTAAGGTGGTTTGGGCCCTACAAAATAGTAAGAAAGATGGGAGAGGTAAACTATGAAGTAGAAAAAATTGGAGGAAAGAGAAAGGTTACAGATACGGTACATGTCAGTAGAATGTTGCCATATTATGACCCATGGACAGAGTCTACTCCTATTAGTAACGACGACGTCGAAATAGGAGACACCAATCAGGGAGAGGAAAATATGGGAGACATCACAGATATTCAATTATATACCCAGGAGGTAGATGAGGAAACTAGAAATAAACGGGAACACGAAGACTTTGAAAATAGAGTCCGAAAATTGTTAGGAGTAAAATAAAATCTCAGAATAAAAATATAAGGCACTTAGGAGTTAAGAGAAATTATTAAACGGTATATATAGAATAAGAAAGTACAAATAAGGTATAGCCAAAAAGTATATGAAACTAGAATAGTTAAATGTTACATAGAAGGGTCCTTTTTAGGGGACAAAATAGAATAAAACTATGTGGAGAAAGTATATATAGAGAATAAAGAAGGTAAATATAAAGATAAAGGGTTGAATCAAAGGAATAAAGCATATACATAGGTCAAGTAAAAGTTACTGACTAATGGAGGTCATTGACAATATGTAAGAAGTATATACAAGGATGATTATTATAACAAGTTTAACATATCCAGGCCTAAAGAATGCAAGAAAAACGTTTTTAGGAGCGTTTCCAGCTTACATTTAGGCGCCAAGAAGATAGATAATATGTGTGCCAAAATACACGAGTTGCTTAGGGTGACTACCAGTGAAAAAAGTTGGTACCATAAAGGCTTAAAAAGGATATGAAGGGCATAGAACCCAAGTAAAAGGACGATAAAGAAATGTACATGTAAATCATAGATAGAGAATAAAGAAAAAATGGTTATAGCTAAGAAGTTATATATATAGAATATACCGTAAATAGGAAAAACTAGTATAATATATGTAAAAAGTAAGTTTAGGAAGCATAAAATGAAATAGAAATATATAGAAGTATATCTAAAGCAGACAATGGCAATATCAGGATAAAATAAATATGTATATATAAAGTTAGCAAACCTATCCTGGCAAGTTGATAGCAGTACCATCATCTCAGTGACCCAAATGAATTAAATAGAGGACAGCATCTGGAAGCGGAAAATACATACACCTAAAAAATTGTTAAGCAAGTTAGGAAATAAATAATAACAATATGTAAATAAATATGTAACGAGAAAGCACGAAGAAAAATAGGCTATAATATAATAAAATAAATATAGATATATGTAGATATGCAATATCAAATAGTACATAAGTTAAATAAGTAGATATTAAATTTTCCACAGGGTATTATAGCATTGACCACAATTAGCAACAGCCAAGAAGTAGAGATATTTGCAAAATCCTCATGAGGGGACCACCCCATGAACCATGGCTGGACACCACAAAAACCTTTCCAGCCTTTAAATTCGGATGCCTAGAAGACTGAGTAAACTGTAAAAGACTAAAATATATGGAAAGGTTATCAGTAGCACTGGATAAAGAGTTAAATAGTTTAATAAATATTTGGAATATAACGAACCTTAGGAAACAACCAAGGTCTGTCCATCTCTGTATCCTTCATCATAGAATTGGACTACATGGTCATGAATACTGAAGATCTAAGACGGTGTATGGATTCTATATCTAATGGTCTGGATTCAACACTGTCAAGGCTTGCGCAGCAATCCAGTAGCATGGAAAAAGCACAGAGGAGATGGTGAATTCACTACAAATTACAGAAGCAAAAATCAAATTGTTAAAAAACTACGCTGAAAATATAAACAATCACATCATATCAGAAGTACATGAAAGCCTGATAACAAAATTAGGCTTAGCAAAAATATATATATTACAGGAGCCATACAAGATATATTCTTATGCTCGTAAACCTGGTATGTCTCGACAGTGAAATAAACAAAAATATACACAACGTAGTAATTAGCTTCATAATGAAACCGAGTACTATGAGTTACCAATAGCCGAATGTATTCTACTAAGAGATACCAACAAGCGTATAGCAAATCAGTAAGAAATTGCAAATAATGTATCTATAACATAACCTTACCTTGAGAACATGCCGCATGGATCACAATCCAGAACCAGTCAGGAGCTATTGGAAAGCACCAATCAAGTCCATACAAGACTTAGCCATTCTAACAATCACTAGGAGAAGTATTCCCATTCTTAGTCTAGGGATTTCTACAAGATTAAAAAGTATAAGAAATTATAATATATGAATGAAATACCTGCAGCAGTAGACAACGAATTAGATAATTTAAAAAATAATTCAATAATAACAAACCTTAAATCAAATCTTGCCAAGTATCTAATATTGCCAAAAATCATATTTACGATACTTATATTTGATTGTATTCTTTAGCTCATCCAATGCCAACACACACACCAAGAGCAAATCAAGTCGACGCCATTTTTCCACGCCTTTCAAGGAACAAACAACCCAGAACCCACTACGATCTACGGTAGACAGCATTGCAAGACTGCTACGAGCGCCATCTACCAGGCTTTGCGTAAACAAGCAGTCCGCAACACAAAAGCAAACTACTTAAGTGGAATGGCCGACAGCAAAGGAATCTGTAAACAATGACATATCCAGTCGCCACGGAAGCGTAACGTATAAATCTCTATTAATTTATATAGCATTATTAATATTAACTTATCGAAGTGACACGAGATTGCATTGCCAGGCGATAACTTAAGAAAATAATAAGATTCATAAAGACACATGATATATTGCAAGGATATTCTATTGCTTTAAACAAAGCTAGCATGTTGAATTGAGTCAGCAAGTAAAAAGAAATTGAGTGATATTTTATACCAATGTCAGCAAATTTTGGATAGGTCAAGAAATATAACCGAGTCAATAAACTGTTATAATGCTGTTAGCAAATATTTTATACATAGACGGGAAAGTCTATATACTATATAGTTTTGATAAATGTGTAAATAATGGATTTAAAAATAAGAAGTAATGAACAATGGCTAAATAGAATATAGACAGGACCGGCATTTGCAATTTATTCTAAAAAGAAATAAGTTTAATTGTTAATATAGGATAGGTAATTTATTTTTAGACAGAACCGCAATGAGTTGCTTTTTAATACCAAGGAAAAAAAAATTCATTATCTTTGTAGATACATCGCACTAACAGTCCTATTCCCAAAACTAACCGATATAAAGACAATGAATTAATGTCACCTCTGTTGGGATGGACGCATCTTAATAGAGGAGATATCGTACGAAAGGCATCTTATTGTCCATAGACATAAAAATCTAGTTTTAAAAAGTGGCATTATAAGCCAGTATAAAAAGATGTTCTCAAAACGGATAGGTTTGCACTAGATATAAGGTAGAATAGATCAATAAGCTTAAAGAAATCAAATCGAGAGAGTTTTTATCATATATAATTAGTAATAAGTTAAAAACAGAACCGTATTTAAATAATACGTTTGTCACGTAGTTGCTTTATTAACACAATGAATATTGAGACGTAAAACGTTATTGCCCATAAAAGCAAATAAATTTTGAAATAATACATCTCTAGTAAACAGCCGGGTTTATGAAATTATGATTTTGTCAATAAGACAACAAAAACGTCACAAATAAGAAAACAGGATAAGATTAAAACATTGTTAGTACAACTTGTAAAACTATTTTTCTTTTGTTACATGTACCTATAACTAGCACACAGAGCAAGGAAAATCATACAAGAACTTACTACATGAAATGGAAATGGGTGGATCTAAGCCAGAACAAGTCCACTGACGAAATATGTATTAAATTATAATAAAATTAGGTGCAATACAGTATGTCTTCTCGAATTGAGGTCGGTTCTCTCTCTGTAAGTCAGGTTAAAACGTTGGGGACCAACGTTATCAGGGAGGGGGAA
>JAEQML010071487.1:0-16120 GCA_016904865.1 Pissodes strobi
CCAAACTAACTGAAAGTAATCAAAAGCACAAAAAGGGTTAAAGTGAATCGGAACAAATTAGAAAAATAAAAGAAAGTTAAAAATAACTCAAAGTAACCGAAAATTGGCGATTAACCAAAATTGACCAAAAACATTAAAATTGGTTATAACACATCGGAAAGTTGATTGAATGATTAACTAATCAAAAGTAACCAAAAGCACCAAAACGGGCTAAAATGTATCGAAAGAGATTACAAAAATTAAAGTAAGTTAAAACTAAAGAAAACGAACCGAATTTTGTGACTAACGAAAACCAACCAGAAACATTATACTTGACTATAACATATCGGAGCCGGTTCAGATGAATACTTCGGTTTTTTGACAGTGAGTTTCCAAGGTCGCATCACGACACTGAAAATTTTAGTGAATTTCACGACACGGTTTATGTATAACTGATTATAAAATATCGGAACCCGCTCAAATAAGTAAAATAAATTGAGACTAAGTGAAAATAACAGAAAGTTGATTGGACGACTAACCAAAACAAACCAAATCTATTAAAATTGATTAGTACGTATCGGAACCAGTTCAAATGACTAAAATAAGTTGAGACTATGTGAAACTAACCGAAAGTTGATTAAACGACTAACCAAATCTATTAAAACTCATTATAACGTAACGGAACCGGCTCAGGTAAGTAAAATAACTTGAGACGAAGTGAAACTAACCGGAAATTGATTAGACAACAAACCAAAACTAACAAAATTTATTAAACTTGATTAAAACGTATAGAAACCGACTGAAATGACTAAAATAAGTAGAGACTAAGTGAAACTAACCGGAAGTTGATTAGACGACTAAACAAAACTAACCAAATTTATTAAACATAATTATAACGTGTCGAAACCGACTCAAATGACTAAAATAAGTTGAGACTAAGTAAAATCAACCGAAAGTTGATTAGACGACTAACCAAAACTGACCAAATCTATTAAAACTGATTATAACGTATCGGAGCCGGCTCAAATAAGTAAAATAAGTTGAGACTAAGTGAAACTAACCGAAAGTTTATTCGACGATTAACCAAGAATAACCAAATCTATTTAAATTGATTATAACGTATCGTAACCGGTTCAAATCACTAAAATAACTTGATCTTAAGTGAAACTAACCGAAATTTGAATTGACGACTAACCAAAACTAACCCAATCTGTTAAAATTGTTTATAACGTATCGGAAACGGTTCAAATGACTAAAGTACGTTCAGATTGAGTGAAATTAACCGAAACTTGATTGGACAACTAACCAAACATTACCAAATCTCTTAAAAAATAATTATAACGCGTCGGAACCTGTTCAGATGACTAAAATAAGTTGACACTAAGTGAAACTCACCGAAAGGTAATTTGACGATTAACCAAATCTAAACAAATATATTAACATTGATTATAGTGTATCGAAACCGGCTAAAATAAGTAAAATAAGTTGAGACTAAGTGAAATTAGCCGAAAATTGATTGGAGGACTAACCAAATCTATTGAAATTGGTTACAACATATCGGAACCGGCTCAAATAAGTAAAATAACTTGAGACTAAGTGAAACTAACCAGAAGTTGATTAGACGACTAATCAAGAGAAACCAAGTTTATTAAACTTTATTATAAAGTATCGGAACCGACTCAAATGACTAAAATAATTTGAGACTAAGTGAAACTAACCGCAAGTTGATTAGGCGACTAACCAAATTATTAAAATTGATTATAACGTATTAGAACTAGCTCAAGTAAGTGAAACAAGTTGAGACTAAGTGAAACTAATCAAAAGTTGATTAGACGAGTAACCCAAACTAAGCAAATATATTAAAATTGAATATAACGTATCGAAACCGACTCAAATGAATAAAATAAGTTGAGACTAAGTAAAACTGACCGGAAGTTGATTAGACCACTAACCAAAAGTAACCAAATTTAGTAAACTTAATTATAACGTATCGGAATTGACTCAAATGACTAAATTAAGTTGGGACTAAGTGAAACTAACCGATAGTTGATTAGACGTCTAACCAAATCTATTAAAATTGATTATAACGTATCGGAACCGACTCAAATAACTAAAAGAAGTTGAGACTAAGTGAAACTAACCGAAAGTTGATTAGATGACTAATAAATCAAAACTAACCAAATCTATTAAAATTGATTAAAACGTATCGGAACCAGCTGTAAAATAATTTGAGACTAAGTAGAACTATCTTAAAGTTCATTAAACAACTAACCAAATCTATTAAAATTGATTATAACGTAACGGAACCGGCTCAAATAAGGAGAAAAAGTTGAGACTAAGTGAAACTAGCCGAAAATTGATTAGACGACTAACCAAAACTAATCAAATCTATTAATGTTTCAGAGTCGATCTTGGTCGATTTTCTGAACAAAAAGAGATTTGCTCTTAGGCACTGAAATTTTACCATAGGGCTAGTTCTAAAGTCATTTTGTAAATAAAACAAAAAGCTTTAGCATTATATGAATATTTTAATAAGTTACTTTACTTGAAAATAACTGGAAGCTCATAAATACACAAAATATAAACAATGAATTATTGTACGTATTGTACGTAGTCAGTGCTACGATGTGATCAATATTAGTCGAAGCAAATTTCGACCTTGAAAAATATGACATAAATAATACTCTTAAAAACTAAAGCATTGCGTAAACAATTGTAATACTACACTAATATATGGTTATAAACATAACCTTGAATTTATGTACAGGGTGTCCCATTTTCGATGATATTACGAGGTATCTCACTTACGAGTAAAGATAGAGAGTTGCGGTTTTCCCATTCCTGTGCTACTTTTTTGTGAAAAGAACGATGGTATAAACAAAATTTTCATAGCTCGATTCGTTTCTGAGATACAGGGCGAAATTGAAAATAATGCATTTTGGGACCCCCCTCGTATCTCCGTTATCCTTTGACATATCGCAAAGCTAAAAAATCGCTCTCATACAGTTTTTGACGTAGAATCCAGTGGCGTGATCAGGTTTTTGCTGTGAGCTGTCAATTTTTAGCTATAAATCAAACTTATGTTTTTTTTTTAAATGGAACACCCTGTATATTTTTGTTTCGTTTGATTGGAAATGTTATAAGCTTTGTAAAAATATATAATACATTATATGTATTTTAAATACTAAGCCTAAAATTCATAATTTCACAAAATGTGTCTCGATAGGACACTCGACACTCTTGAATTTTTTTTTAATGTAACACCCTGTATATTTTTTTTTTGTTGGAAATTTTATAAGCTTTATAAAAATATATAATACATGATATGTATT
Source organism: Pissodes strobi (assembly GCA_016904865.1). Taxonomy (NCBI): domain Eukaryota; kingdom Metazoa; phylum Arthropoda; class Insecta; order Coleoptera; family Curculionidae; genus Pissodes; species Pissodes strobi. The sequence goes on from JAEQML010071487.1 coordinate 3,312, forward strand.
TTAAATAATAAGCCTAAAATCCATAATTTCAGAAAATGTGTCTCTATACGGCACTCTTGATGAGTATAGTATAAGCATTGTCTTTTAAACAACGGTATAAGTATTGGCAGGCAGAGACTACTAAAAATAATGGAATGGTAATTTTTTATTGGCAAGACCTTTCAGTGGCAAAATTTATATTTTCTGTGTAATATTGTATTTTTTACGATGGCTCAAAATGAAAATTATCAATATTTTGAAAAATATGACATGTTAGTCTGCTTTATACAGAGCAATGAAAACTTCCGTGAAGCTTCTCAGCTATATTCCAATAAGTTTGTTCGAATATTTATTTACCTTTTGACTTATTTGGGATTATTTTTTTAAGTATCATTTTAATATATAGATATTCCGAAAGAAGGAATCCTGATCTTCTAAAGTTTTCCGTAATAAAGAAAAAAATTGGTAGAACTAGGAACGTTGCCTCCGCCCTTAGGGTACGGCCATGCTTGCGACCTGGTCGCGGCGACACGAACGTCGCGACCAGGTCGCTGTGATGTGTTGCATTGATTGTTATGTAGGTGGCCAGGCTTGCGACCAGCGACAGCGACTGATTTTGAAAACGCTTTTATGTGCGTTTTTGAGACGCAGCGACAAAAACGCTCCCTACAGTTTCTTATGTAGATGGCCATGTTAGCGCTCAAAATGCGGCGTTCGATATTCGAACAACCACGATGTGATAATTTAGTGGGGAATTATGTACTTATCATACTCAGTACCTCATGTGACAAAGTAAATTCGATTGTGGAAATGCCTATTCCACTGTTTAAAATCATAATTTGTAGAAATATACTTAGCTAAAAGTTAATTAAACTAAACGTTAATATTTTCAAAAGTGTCAAAAATTATATTAAGCATTGATAGTGTCATTTAAAGTTTTGGTTTTTTTTTAAATATTTTTCAATTCAATTCAATTATAAAGCTTATGCGAAAGCTCTGAAGATCTATTAATTTTTTATATCGTGACAAATAACGGAGATATTTACGAGTTTTGCAGCAATTATCAAATTAATCTTTGAAAAAGAGCTTTAAACAGGATTAACAAAATTTGATATAATATTTTACGATTATTAGGGAGAATATCTGATTTTTCTTTTACTTTTGGTGTGAGAAAAGCAATCTTGCAGAAAGCAGAAATGTTAATTTACCGTTAAAATGTGAAGATTCTAACATGTGACTTGATTTTAAATGGAGCAGAAAAACGCTGTCAAGCGTGGTCATGTGCAAAGAATTTATAACACAGCGACCTGGTCGCGACGTTCGTGTCGCCGCGACCAAATCGCAAGTATGGCCGTAGCCTTACCGCGATTTTCCTTATTATACGATTTTGGTAGGGGCCGGATAAACGTTCCATGTTCTCTTTATTCTGGAAAACATTAAATGACCAGGTTGTCTTCTTTCAGAATATCCATAAATTAAAATGATACTTAAATAAAAAATAAGCCCAAATAAGTCAAAAGGTAAATAAATATTCAAACAAATATATTGAATAATAGTTGAGAAGCTTCACGGGAGTTTTCATTGGTCTGTATAAAGCAGACTAACATGTCATATTTTTCAAAATATTCATAATTTTCGTTTTCAACCATCTTAAAAATACAATATTACACAGAAAATATAAATTTTGCCACTGACAGGTCTTGCCAATAAAAAATTATCATTCCATTGCTCTGATAATCTCTGCCTACTAATTACTTATAACGTTGTTTAAAAGATAATGCTTATACTATACTCATCAAGAGTGTCGTATAGAGATAGATTTTGTGAAATTATGAATTTTAGGCTTATTATTTAAAATACATATCATGTATTATATATTTTTGAAAAGCTTATAAAACTTCCATTCAAACCAAAGAAAAATATACAGGGTGTTCCTTTTAAAAAAACATAAGTTTGATTTATGGCTAAAAAATGACAGCTCACAGCAAAAATCTGACTACGCCACTGGGTTCTACGTAAAAAAGTATATAAGAGTAAGTTTTTAGCTTTGCGATATGTTGAAGGATAAAGGAGATACGAGGGGGGCCCCAAAATGCATTATTTTCAATTTCGCCCTGTATCTCAGAAACGAAGCGGGCTATGAAAATTTTGTTTATACCATCGTTCTTTTCACAAAAAAGTAGCACAGTATTGCGAAAACCGCAACTCTCTATCTTTACTCGTAAGTGAGATACCCCGTAATATCATCGAAAATGGGACACCCTGTACAGTTAAATGTCTATTAGAGTTCCTGCGGAAAAGCTACTTATCAACTATATTAGCTGATTTAGCTTTGATATGAAATACAATAATATACAAGCGATAATAACAGGATTAATATTACCTTAAAGTCCACCTAAAAGCTGATATGTGCACTATGAACACCATTGACGAGAAGCGTTCAATGTTCAGGAGGATATCTTCCAACACTGGGGGAAAGTCCCTTTGAAAAACACTTGCTAGATTTATGGCTAGCTTCTATTTACAATGTAGTTCAATTTCTTGCAAACAAGAATGACTGGAATGTAGTGGTTTGATCTGGTATGCAGTTAGTGCATATGGCATGGCATGAATGCCTTGTGAATGCGGCTTATTGGTACACGCATGAATGATTAGTAAATATGCTATGCAGGTAGCATAAGCAAGCTGAAATCTGCGTATGGGATGCAGCCTTGTGATAACTTAAGTATATTGGCAGAGTAGTGCCGTTTAATCCTTATATGAGAATAAGGCATGAGTAGGCATGCAGACTAGTGCAGAGTAACCCTTATATTAGAATAAGGCAAAGAGTATAGCAATCCAGTGGTATACTGGTAATATAGAATGTCCCATGGGCAAGACCATTGGGGACTGTGCAGCGCATGACACAGCCTTTGGGAATTAGAGAGATCAGTGGGTCTCCATAATGGTAGTAAAGATGCCGAGAAATACCTTTTTGTAGGCTTAGTACTAGAGATCAGTGGGTCTCCATAATGGCAGTCAAGATGCCGAAAAACACCTTTTTGCAGGCTTTGTGAGAATGTGATTGTAAACATGTTCGTTTACTTACTTGAGATTTCGAGACTAGGCTCTATTGAGTGTAGTGTGGTTCGAGACAGGGCTCGATTGTACAACTCCCATGGATGAGACCAATTGGGACGCCATTGCTCGGCGTGAGAATAATGGCATTAAGTTTGCCAATAAATACCTTATTGTAGGCTTGATGTGACAATGACTATGGCAGTATATCACTATATCACTTGAGTAACGAACTAGAGATAATGAGGTCTCAAAACGTGAAAACTTGCCGGCATGGCGGCTCGCGCCAGCCGGCTAGAAACGGGGGTGCGCCTTTTGCGACTTACATGGCTGGGGTTCAAGGCTCGACTACTTTCTAGAACGTGGGAACTAGATCAACTTGAAGAAGTTGTTAACGCCCCTTCCGGCGGGATGATATACATCCTCCGGAAATAGAAAGGGCGAATAATGTAAATACTGAGAAGGTATGTAAACCTTTACGTCAGCGATTGTCTAAATTAACCTTATGAATTTTAACACAAATCCGGTCGAAAATACGTTAACTAGTTTTCATTAAAATTGATTCGTAAAGATCATGAACTTAGGAGCTAACTTGATTACCTCCGTTAAGAGACAGTGATCGGCCGACTCGGTCGCCGGGGTATAGCGGGAAACGCTTTGATTGGTCAGATGAGTTTAGGATGCGCGTCCGGCTCCAAATGAGTAAAGGTGGTTACAACAGATGGCGCTAGTAATACCGCCCGGATACAGTGGCTTTATACAGGACAGTGACGACAATGTTTCGTCAACGCGCTGATTGGCTGCGCCATTTTGGAGCAAATTTAGTTTGTTTTCATATGTGACTGTGGATAAGTTCTTGTGATTTATAGCGATTTTATGCGTTTTTCTAGTGACTTTTTTGCTGACTATTAAACCTGTGTGTGTAGTTTCGGTATATCCAATTAGATATTAAAGTTATATTACGTTTTAAAGTGTAGTTTTGCTGCTTTCGTAGGTACCAAGGTAGGTAAACAAGTGGTATTTTAAAGTAGATTATCTATAAGATTTAGTCAGACGTAGGCTTTTACATGCCCTACAGGCCTTCTACAGGCCCACTAATACATTATTATCCTATATGTAGTAATTTAAAAAAATCGTGGGCATGTAAAGTTGAAGGGTGATTGTTTCACGAGTCTTTTTTGTCACACCAAAGACTGGTTATATTCTACTCTTTGTATTTATAAGAATGTAGTAGATTGCAGCTGCATGCCTTTTTTGATATAAAATGTTATATTAGGCTTTTCTTTACCAGTTGAATATTGTATTGTTCTACTTTGAAACACTTAGTTACAGTATAAGTAAACAAGTTGTCAGTGTCGATAACTTTGTGATCACGATCACAGTCCAAATGTACTTTAGTCCCTTAGGATTAAATTAACCATTTTAGTCCTGGAAGTACAAAAAATACTTTAACATTTATAACATTCCATGTTTAACATCATATACCTAGTTACTGTTATGTAGTTAGTAGGGCCTGGTTGTAAAATAGAGGCTTAAACTCAGCTAAACCAAGACTGGTGGTTGAAGAATCCCATTTAAAATACATTGCAGATAAATGATCTAATTTGACAGCAATGTATTAAGGAGTTCAACCACCAGTCTTGGTTTAGCTGACTCGAGCTTAGCCAGCATCGTACAACACAGTCTAAGTAACATGTTCGTCAAATGTCTTGCCTCAATTTGCATAATTAAGTGATGTGTACATTACAATGTACTAACGGATTATCTTTTCTTGCAGGTTCATTTTGCACCAGGGATGTGGGAGGAAAAAAGATGAGATAAGAAGTTAAAGCCAAATGCTATCCCAACCATATTTTCCATTTCCAAAACCAACGTGGAAAGAAAGGCTTCTACAAAGCATGAATTTGCCTTGAAATCTCATCAGATTCCATATCGAGGCTTTTTTCCGAGCAAACTGAGGAGTCAAGAATGGATTGGATTTTTTACCATGAACGCACGATTTATTTTTTTAGTAGAAATGGAAAATTGATAGTACAGTTATCACAGAACCTTGTCATAATAGGAGTCAAAAAATAATTAGTAGATATGTAGTATTTAAAAAAAATTGTTAACAAGAAAAAAAAGTAAAGTAGTGCAAAAATATGCTAGTAAATCGTTGAAAAAAACTATTTGTATTAAAAATTTCAATTTGAAAAACTACAGTTTTTTCCATGTTTAAGGTTCTTTATTTAGCTTTTGTCAATGTGTATTCCTGTTTTGTATTGTTTTAAATATATTAGGTAATATATGCATATTTTATTTAAGATTTTTTTTATTGTTGCCGTTTGGCTTAAAGCTTTATCGACAAGAAAGAAGAGATCGAAGTAAGTTAATCAAACAACATTGAGTAAAATTAATATATTTATTTTAGATCAAATACAGGTTTGTCAAATAGTGTACCTACTTTATTTCCTAACACTACATGAAATGAACTTCTGTTCGTAGTCAACATCCATAAAAATCATAATGAATTTTTCATTATTCAGAATCCATTTTTTGATAGGATCCTTATTAAATCTGATTTTTTCCCTCTGGTCAAAGCTGAAAATTGAAATAAGCTTTTATATTCTTTGTGTTGATTATAAATAAATAAGATGTTTTTAACATGAACAAGTCTTAATCTAGACATGATTTTATGGCAGCAGCTTTATTTTTAAACTGATCAATTCTGTTGAAAGCTTAGAATTCCATGTGATGGAAGACGTAAGCATTGTTTAGACAATGACGGAAATATACATCATATCTTGTTTACATGTTATGCTTTGCTTGTCCATATACCTATTTGCTCTAAAGAAAAGTGCCCTTTCTTGCATCAACTGCTGTATAAACTGGATACCTGCTTCGCTGCTTCATATTATGTATTGATCCTTTCAAAACATTTTTTTGGGAAGGTTTCTAATTCAAATATGGACCTAAAAATTACATTTACTATTTATAACATCACCTTGCTGAAAGATACCACAAATCATGGAGAAAGTACTAAAATTTCATGCCGTGAACACAGACGACCATTCTGATTATCACATTGAAACGTTATTATTAATAAAAAACAAATATTTATATATATTTACGTACCAATCTGTCACAATCTTGAGTTATCATAACCCCACTTACATTGTCCATTCAGCTGATAAGTGTCTAGTTTCGGTTGAGTTTCTGTCCCTTTCTGTACTACGCTCAAAAAGAGTCGGAAACATGTTCCTTACCGCTTATACATGCGGGATTTTCAAATGCTAGTATAATACTTTCAATTATTTTGCTTGTTAATTTCGTGAAAATTATTAAAGTTTTGTTAGGTAAGGGTCCGGTTAACATACTCCTACCGTTATAATACTTCAGTCGCTTTATTTTGTTAGCTTCTTGCTAAAAAAATGCAAAAAAACGCGAAACTTCCATATAAGCTTTAAGAAAATTTGCTCCAAAATGGCGGCCCTGGTCTATTGTCGTCACTGTCCTGTATAAAGCCACTGTACGCCCGGATAAAGCGCGAAGCGCTATGATTGGTCGGAGGCCTTTTGAGGACGCTTAACTTTTAGCTTTCTAGACTGTCTAGCACAGTGGATAAACGTGGTAAACAAGAGATGGCGTTAGTAGTATCGCCAAGGTTTTAATTTGTTTGGAATGCAAGGACAGTGGCATGAAATGTTAAATTGTACAAAACTAAATCGTTAGATTTGAAGACGTGTTCAAAAATGGTTTTTGAACAATTAAAATTGATTATAACGTATTGGAACCGACTCAAATGACTAAAATAAGTTGATACTAAGTGAAACTAACCGCGTTAGATCGGGGATTGAGAGATGAAACGAATGCAGTTTTTACAATCACCACTAATGTTATAAATTGTAAAAACAATCGAAACTTGAAGTAATATGCATTTATGTGATATATTTTGGTAAAATAAACTTACGTAATCTGCTAAAAGTAATTTTTTACATTAGATTGGGTTAAGGGTGGGTGAGGGTGACTCACGACAGACTAGTCGTGTCTCATATCGTTAGATCAAAGAATGTCAGAGAATGCAAATATGGTCTTTTGCTTTTTCAACCACATTTATAACGTTATAAATTGTAAAAAAGAACGAAACTTCAATTAATATGCATTTATTTAGTATATTTTGGTAAAGTAAACTTACGTAATCTAACCTGATCTCACCTAAACTTCTATCAACTATTATATTTCCACACAATTATTAGTTTTCTCAGATCTCAAATTTAGTAAGCGTTGTATTCTGCTTCGGCATTTTCAATGTCTCCCCAGGTTGCATCTCTGTGAAGGACTGTGAATTGTTTCAACTAAAAAAGGGACAGGTCTGAAACGGAATTACATTTCAAGTTAAAGTTAGTACAAGTAAAGTATTGTAAAGGTAATACAACGACCAGCAGATGCAACAAAATTGAATCCCCCAACGATTGCAAATATTAAGAAGAATGGAATAAAAACAGACAAACAAACGCGTTTAATATGTCGTCAAAGCAAAAAACAGACAAAGTCAAAATTACCAGCTATTTATAAACTGTAATCGGGGCACAATTTATTATATGTACGCCAGAAAAGAATAGGGTAGCAGTGGCAATAATAAAACAGTTCAGAGAACAAAATGAATATTCTAAAACTTCAATAGATACTCTAAGAATATGGATAAAGTTTTAACTGGAAGAAATCAAACAACAGAACATATGTAATGGACTTACCAGGCAATGTACATACAAGAATCAACTTTCTAAGGGAGTACATTTAAGATCAGCATTTATATCCAAAAGATTTTACTCCAGTTTTCATAGACGAAACGTAAATCTTCAGCAAGGGATCATTTCGTACTAACAGGCAATATGACACCAAGCACACGGATTCATGTGAAGATAAAAATTATCTTGTTCTCTTTTTAGAGTTTCGTAATAAAAAATCGACGTTTTAATTAATCGTGTGGTTTGGGTGCTATGACCCTTTAAATATCTTGCGGGCTCCAAAAAAATCTCAGCGAAGCAATATGAGTCTATGTATGAATGAAATTTTATTAATTTAGCATTTTTAAGGATAACAGAACAGATTATAAAGCTCATATTGCTTGGTTGTGAATTTTTGGTAAACTTTAAAGGCCGTACCTCCAAAACAATCCGTTTGACCCCCATTTATTATATTTAAATAAATACATACTACAACATGTAAGAATTTGAATTGAAATGCAACTTTTCATTTATTATTATATTTAGGGCGTGGTACTTATATTAATATAATTTATATTTTGGTTTATATTTTGATGAACTGATTTTGGACATTTTATATTATTTTTGGAGCATTTTTTGATGTTTAGGAGAATACGAATTAAAATTATTTAGTTATCGCAAAAGCGATGAAACAGCAAATATGGAGCATTGAACGTAACAACTGATCCAATTAAAAAAAAATCACAGTCCTTCGCAAAGATGCGCCAAAACTGTGATTGTGTGGTTGTTCAAATAGTTTTTAAAGGCAGAGTTTAAAAAGGTAAAAATACAAACACTATTGTTTATAATATATATAATTAAAGAAATGGAATTTTAACAATAATATTAAATATTTTCATAATTAAAAAAAATAAACAAAGAAAGGTGCAGATACGAAGACCTAAAAAATTACCCTCCCCTTTCAGATAGGATGGTCTTTTAATATATAATTAGCTATAACGTTACTGTAATATTTTTAACCTGTTCCGATTCGTTTTAGCCAGTTTTGGTGTTTTTGGTTATTTCTAGTTACTTTTTGTTAGTCGTTCAATCAACTTTCGGTTAGTTCCAATTTATTTAAGTCATTTGAACCGACTCCGATACGTTATAATCAAATTTAATCTTTTAGGTTAGTTCTGGTTAGTCGCCAAAATTTTTGCAACCCATTCCGATACGTTTTAGCCCGTTTTGGTGCTTTTGGTAACTTGTGATTAGTTTTGGTTGGTCATTCAATCAACTTTCGGTTTGTTTTAGTTAATTTTAATTTATTTTAGTCATTTGAACCGGTTCCGATACGTTATAACCAATTTTAATGTTTTTGGTTAATTTTAGATAGTCGCCAAAATTCGGTTAATTTAAGGTTGTTTCAACTTACCTTAACAGTTTTAATCTGTTCCGATATGTTTTAGCCCTTTTTGATGCTTTTGGTTAGTTTTGGTTAGACGTTCAGTCAACTTTCGGTTAATTTCACTTAGTTTTAATTTATTTTAGTCACTTAAACCGGTTCCGATACCTACGTTATAACCAATTTTAGTGTTTTTGGTTATTTTTGGTTAGTCACCAAAATTCGGTAAATTTGGGTTAGTTTTAACTTTCATCAATATTTTTAATCTATTTCGATTCGTTTTTGCCAGTTCTGGTGCTTTTAGTTACTTTTGTTTAGTCATTCAATCAACTTTCGGTTGCTTTCAGTTGGTTCCAATTTATTTTAGTCATCTGAACCGGTTCCGATACGTTATAACCATTTTAAACGTTTTTGGTTAATTTTATTTAGTCGGTTAATTTGGGTTTCTTTTAACTTACTTCAATATTTTTAATCTATTTCGATACGTTTTAGCCCGTTTTGGTGCTCTTTCTTACTTTTGGTTAGTTTTGGTTAGGCATTCAATCAACTTTCGGTTACTTTCAGTTAGTTTCAATTTATTTTAATCATTTGAACCCGTTCCGATACGTTATAAGCAAATTTAATGTTTTTGGTTAGTCACCAAAAATCGGTTAATTTGGGTTAGTTTTAACTTACTTCAATATTATTAATCTATTTCGTTACGTTTTAGCCCGTTTTGGTGCATTTACTTACTTTTGGTTAGTCATTCAATCAACTCTCGGTTAGTGTCAGTTAATACCAATTTATTTTAGTCGTTTGAATCGATTCCGATACGTTATAATCAAATTTAACGTTTTTGGTTAGTTTTGGTTAGTCACGAAAATTCGGTTTGTTTTGGTTTAGTTTTAACTTACTTTAATTTTCGTGACCTGTACCGATACGTTTTAACCTGTTTTGATGCTTTTGGTTAGTTTTGGTTAGTCGTTCAATAAACTTTCGGTAAAGTTTGGGTTAGTTCCAATTTATTTTAGTCATTTGAACCGTTGATACGTTATAATCGAATTTAAGTTTAAATAAACAAACTAACACGGTTTCACACGCGTATGACGTCATAATTTGCCAAATGTAGCATGCACTTTATCACGATCTGATGCCCCACAGTAGGAAAACAGAATCATTTTCAATTTTATAATATTTTCTTGGAATTTTGCTTTTGCCACTATACCACTGCCACTTTAATGCAGTTGGAATGGTGGGGTTCAAATATAATCGAAAATACGGTCAATATGTTTCTAATCTTAAATGATTATCATTAGAAGTGTTGGCTACATGGAAAAGGGTTATAAACGAAACTTTTATATGTCATTAGGAAATAGTTATTTTTGTGTGACAAACACTATTTTTTGTCATACGCTCACAAAATTTAATTTTTATTTATACGCTTTTTGCAATTCTTCAGAACGCCTAAATTTGCAAATTTACCATAATTTTTGAAATCATAATGTACGACAAAGTTAGCTTAGAATTTGATATCGTAGCAACTATTTGACAATTTTGTCATGTCATTCGAAATTTGACATTTAGACATATTCAGGAAATTTGGAATAGTCCGTAAAAGTTGCCATGACGACTTTTAGGGACTAGGCCTAAAAAGAAGCATTTTACGGACTCAAATGAGTCCGTAAAATAGCTATTTTTGGGAGCGTATGACAAAAAGTATGTTAATGATACTGAAAAGGTTATTCAAAAGGCTTGGACAGCAACATAAGTAGGTATGTGATGCCTCTGAGATTCCGCCACTTGTAATTAAGGACGAAGATGACAACGACGATGAAGACAATTACTTTGATTTTACTTCTAACTCTGACAATACTGGCGAGACTGACTGATAGCTTTTTTGCTATAGTAAGTAGTATTTGATATTTAAGTATTTCAACCATATCGTTGTGATTGGATTGTATTTTTGTATTTTATGAATTAACATTTTTATTTATGCAAGTTATTTATTCAACAAGACAGTATTTTTGCCAAAAACAAGTAAATCAAATTGTCATTATTTCTATTTTTGCCCTGTAAGCTAAAATATATACCATTCTTCTTCATATTTGTAATTGTTGTGGGAATCAATTTTGTTGCATCTGCAGCTCGTTGTATTTCTTAAAATAAAATGCGATTCCGTTTCTTACTTGTTCTTTTTCCAGTTACCAACAAATAATATATTGAAAATTATCAGCTGGTGTGTTTAATCATAATTATTAAATAATGTTTATTGCTAAATATAAATTGGTTTAATCTTCTAAATAATAATATATATAATTTATTGATATTAATACTCTGAGAGAATATTTCTTTAATGTAAATTTCTAGTTTTGTTTATATTAATGAAGAATAAATCTAATTCGCTAATTAACCCAAACTATCTTAGTCCTTCGAAATTAGCAGATTGGCCTATCTTAGTTAATCCATTATTAAATAGGAATATGATCCCCGTGCTATGCAGAATCATTAAAAAACAAATTAAGATTTAAAGCCCAAAGGTAAGTGTCATCGATCTGAAATTGGCATATAGGTCTAAAATTACATTTTTATGAATTTCTTTAATAATTGGTAGTTTTAAAAATAAATAACAAATGTAAATAATTGGTAACATCGTCATTAACTACATTCCATTTTATGCCTGTGTGCGCGTCTCTAGAATTAACAGTTTTGCTTTAAAAGCAAAACTCGTTTCCAGGCCTTCTCACTGGCACTTGAAGTGCAAAAGGCCCCAACGGCCTTCTCTTTTGCAAATTCTTTAGATCCATTCGACTCTGTCTACACATAAATATCATTAAATGAAATTGAAATAAATTTGTAGCTTTAATTTATGAGTTCTTAGATAATTATGCATTATGCATGGACGCCTTACTATATCCAAAGTAATATTGACATATTTTATCAAGTCCATCACCGCTCAGTAAAAATGTCACGAACAATAACTTGTTGAAAATAGTTATTTGTGTATTTAGAGCGCAAAGTAACGGATTGCCGCTTGAGAAAGAATGTTACTGCGCGACGCGTAGCGGAGCGCAGTAATCTTTCGAAAACGGCAATCTTACTTTGCGCTCGAAAAACACACAGAACTTTTTCTACAGCCGTATTTTTTAAAATTAAATCCACATTTTTCTCTATACTAATTCTGAAATTTGCGAATGACTGTCAGTTTTGACATATTATGTTCGGGTTTCGGGCATATTTCGAACAGGATTGTCAGCAACAAACTGTAACAAACGCACGACTGTCATTTATTTATCTTCGGTTTCCATGACCATTCAGCACACTAGACGGAAAAAGTGAGAATTTCCTTTTCCATGTTCGCGCTAGAGCGCAAAATAAGGATCCACGGCATTAGTCGATTTTGCGATTTCTTTTGAATTTAGTATTTAGTTATTTTGCGCGCGGCTGTAGAAAAATAAATATTACTTACGGAACATACGTTTTTGGCCGCCAGTATGACGTAATCACAAATGGGGATAATTTGGACTAGACCATCTGCCCTGTATCTATACAAATGCCAAAAACAACAAAGATATAGCTTATAAAAACTAGTGTCGTCCAATTTCGGGCGACCAATTTTTTGTTTCAAAAATAATTAATATTAAGGAAAGGTTCACTCTTTAAGTTGTTAAAATGAGCAAGCGTGCTTTCTTTTGAAAATCTAATAA
>MU195305.1:2433-16120 GCA_016904865.1 Pissodes strobi
TCATGGAAACCGAAGATAAATAAATGACAGTCGTGCGTTTGTTACAGCAGCGAATATTAACTACGACAAGAAGATCCACTCAATGGCCAGAGAGCGCTACAAAGGAATCGTCGTTTATTTTCTCCGTTGCCTGGTAACGATCGGCGAACTTCGTCGCACACAGGTTGAATTTAAATAAAAGCTGGCCATAATAGTATATTATTTTATATGGAGGAAAAGTGATACTTTCCATGGCGCGCTCGTGTTTAACAGCCGAACGGAGTGAGGCTGGTAATAGAGAGCAAGCCATGAAAAGTAACTTTTCCTCCAAATAAAATATGCTGTTTTTTCTTCAAATGTCGACAAATTAATGCAAAAACATCTCTTTTTAATAGTAATAATATCTAATTATTATTAAAGATAAATGGGTTCGCAAGGCGGCTTAGACCACGGTCGTAGGTGGCCTTGCTTAGACCGGTGTCGGTGAATATAATGTAACATAAAGCTGTCAGTGGACACTGTCAACAATAATTTAAGATTGCGTCTCCGATTGCGTTTTAATTCCGTATTGATAAGCAGTTATTGAGTAAGTTCGATTAAATAATAACCAATTTGTTCCTAAATTAGTGATTTTTAGAAATGCAGTCACAAATTGAGTGATAAATACAAATTGTAGTTTAATAAATCTTGAGTTGTTGACGCTTATTTTGTTGTCTGTTTGTATTGTATTTATGTTGCTATGACAACACTTTTACCTCCGCCGGCGGAAAAGTGAAAAGTAAAGCTCCGGCGGAGGAAAAACGAAACTTCACGGCCGCCTACACAGTCGAGTAATGACGGATTTACTGACGTTTGAAGAAAAACGATATTTTCGTTTGCGGTATATTTAATCAAATTTATGACGAAATTATTTATAGCACTCTAATACTCTAGTTGGCTTTGGAAAAACACAATTGATATCTTCTGAATTGTTTGCAGCGCCCTGTCAAACTTACGTTATGGTTTTTTTTATTATTATCACCAAATAAATATTTTGATAAAATTTGTATTCAACTGGCTGTTTCAAACATCTGTTACCGTTTTTAATTAGTTATTATTGATAACAATACTCAAGATGTGTAATAACTAATATTTAAAAGATTTTGATTTTGTGTTAATGATTTCACCATATTTCCGAATACAAATATTCTGACAAAAGACATCAAGAAGAAAATGTTGCTCGAATTTGCCCCATCTTTTAATGTTTAATTAAATTTTGGCGTTTTGGGTGATTTTAAAATTGGTTAAAGGTTTCGTACAATATTTTTACTGTATATTTCATTCATATTTTGTAATACAACACAACTAAAAAATAGCGATATTATCTTATATCGAATATTGACTCGACTAATCTGACAAAGGATGAGCTGGTCTATGGCAGCCGCGTCAAAGGTCGCCTGCCAACATGATTGTTTTATTTGTATCATGGCCTGCCGATATTCTGCTAGTTTTCGCGTGAGGAAGGAGACACACCGTTGACATGCCGCCGCGGAGAGTGATCCTTCTTATCATATAGTTTTGCCCAAATACATAATAAAAAGATAAAGACTGATGTACTATACTGCTAACGTGCTAACACTCCGTTGAGGTTATGTGTTGGTGTTATACCTAATTGTGCAACAACTGAAGCCCAAATTCGCCTCTAGCGAGCCGCGGTTACAAACCATAATGACAGTTGGGTGGGCGGGGCTTGAATTGTTTACTATTTGGAGGGTTTGTTTGAATGTCTTGACGGTCCAGCGAATTTCCTGAAACGGTGCGAGTGGTGCAGTGGTTCGATACTGCGTTTCCGATGAGACGCTGTGGGCTCGATTCCCGGCAGTGGCAAAGCTTTTTCTTAAAGTTATGTTTGTAAAAAGTTTTTTTATTATTAATTTTGGGTACGCCTTGGGTTAGCTTTAGTTAGTTTCTTTTTCTTGAGCTCCCGTAGCGAGCGTAGCGAGCGTAGGACCATGCGCAAGTGAAATATTAAATGTTCTAAAATAGTAAACAAACCATGTCCCGCCCATTATGGTTTATAACCGCTGCTCGCTAGAGTCGAGTAAGCCAGATTATCAGAAAATGGCGCGTCGAAATGAGGATCCCTTATTGGCTAAATTTGTAACGTGCGCAGTTTTCCCTGCTGCTGCCTTGTTTGAGCATTTACGTTTCTCTGTTTTTTTGCTTCATATGTTGTACTGAAAGTATTTTCAAATGGTTTTATGTCATTTAAATTACCCTTAACGCAACGCATTATTAAAATGGAATTTTAAAAGCTATATCTCTTATAAAGTCGTCGGTACGGGTGGGCAAGAAATTGAATAATCGATTAAACGCTTAATATTTTAGCAAATAACTGAATAATCGATTAATCGATTATCAACATTTTCTGAAATATTAATCGCTAAGTCGATTAATCTGTAATTTCCTAAAAGTGAATCGAATAATCGATTATTGTCGCCCACCCCTAATCCCATAATATTAGCTGCTTACGAACAGGCCATTTTCTGACCTAACCTGAAGATAGTTATTGACTTGAGCTAAGTCGTTGATCGTAAAGCCCAACTTTCAAAAACGCCGTATATCCCGCCAACTAAGGTCAGAAATTTAGCTCAGTCGAAATTCTGGGTGCCTTAACTGGGGTAAGGGGGGAGGACGGATTCTAACTTAGTTCTGTCATATCGTACGCGTAATTCAGTAGCTTTCTTAAAGTTGGGTCAGAAAATTGCCTGTTCGTAAGCAGATATTGTAGTGAGTGAAACTGAAGCTGAAATTTCGGTAGAATCATTATCGCTGATGCAAGACTGATGTTATTATAAAAAGAGGTAATAAATACTTTGGCTGAATCAGCAGATAAAAATTTATAATTTAGTTTTAATTTGTAAATATGGCTTTGATATTACCTTGGGATAGTCAGAATATAAGCAAGTGTTTTTGAACAACAACTGCACTGATGCTTCTATATTTTTACTAGTTTCGTCCCTATTAGATTAATTTTAAAAAATAGCGATAACTCTGAAATACATATATGGCAAAATTGCAGGCCCTCATCAACGCGTTTCTGTCGTCCGCTTAACATTCATTTTGCTCGTGAGACTCCTGAATTAACCGTTGCAAAAACAAAATTTGTATCATCGAATTAAAAATTTAAAACCCTTTTTTACAACGAAGGACCCATTTTTTAAAACGGTTCAAGAACATACAAATGATTTTTATACATGATTTTTATCGTTAGTGATAATTGATACACCCTATATCAATATAGATGATGAGCTAAAAATTCAACAATTATTTGTCTAAAACACGATATATTAAACGTGTAATACTTAATAACTTTTATGTCTTATTTCTGGTAAACCTTATTATGGCCAGCTTTCCTAGAAATTCGACCAGTGTGCGCCGGGTCCAAAGGTCACATGCCAGTATCATGCTAGTTTTCGCGCGGGGAAGGAGGCATACCGTTGACGTGCCGCCGCGGAGAGTGAATCTTCTTATCGTATTTAATATTCGCTGGTTACAGTTTGTTGCTGGCACTCCTGTTCTAAATATACCAGAAGTCCGAATATAATATGTCAAAACTGACAGTCATTTGCAAATTTCAGAATAAGTATAGAGAAAAATGTGCATTTAATTTTAAAAATGCGGCTGTAGAAAAACTTCTGTGTGTTTTTCGAGCGCAAAGTAAGATTGCCGTTTTCGAAAGATCATCATTCTTTCTCAAGCGGCAATCCATTACTTTGCGCTCTAAATACACAAATAGCTATTTCCGTTTCATTATTGGCCTAGGTTTTTTTAAATATTATTATTTACCTAGGGTGAGAAATGTTACTTCTCATTTGAGGAATGGAGTAATATTCGTGATTTGTCATCAAAAACATTTACCCCAAGAAACCCGCGACAACTCATTCACAAAAATCCGAAATCTTGCATCAAATATCAACAAAACGATTGTCCCGCCTCCTTATATTTTTATGTATCGTGTACAAACTTTTACCCCGACCGAATCCTCGCCGCGCCGTGAGCAAACTTCGTCCCTATCAAAGACATTTGTTTTTGGTCCCCCGTACTAAATGTAGTGTTGCCCGCGTCCGCCTGAGCGAAAGCAGGGACAGTTCTTAGGCGTAGACTTTGAAAATGTGAGTCCATCATCATAAATAATTAATTTTCGGTTAGTTTCACTTAATCTTAAATCTTATTTGTAGTTAGTGGTCCAATCAACCGTCGGTTAGTTCCACTTAGTCTCAACTTATTTTACTTATTTGAGCTGGTTCCGATACGTTTTCATCAATTTTCTATAAACTGTGTCACGAAATGTTTCCGTGTCCTTAGAAAACCACTGTCATGAAACCAAAGAAGTATTCACTTCAAAAATGATTTAATAGAGGTTGGTAAATGACTGCAAACATATCAGATTATCCATTTATATCACATACATAGGTAAGTATTATAAAATATTAATTAATCACATCACAAAATGATGCCCACTGTACTACTGTGTTTCATTTACTTTTACTTACTTGTGGAAACTCGGGTTCGGATGATAATAGCTGGAGATTTTGCATACCTCACACCGCAAGACCATCGTTACTTTGATATAAAGTTTATAAAAAATATTTATAGGAAATCACTCACGAAATACAAAAAAGCTACACGTCGCGTCGCGTCGCACAAATTCAGGCTTTAAAACGTCCATTTGAAACCAAACAAAATTGGGCGAAGAGTGCTATTTTGCACGTTTTTTAATGAAAAACATTAATTTATTCAAGTCGCGATCAAAAGTTGGACGGCCATCTTGTCACTTTTGACGTCTGTATTATTAGGAATCCCATTCAAAACGGTGTCGAAATTTTTGCTAGTGAGCTTTGACATTGAGCAATTTTGTTAATATCATAGCAACCAGTAATCAAAAATAGTGCCGAAAAGAGCTTCTTTTTGACACTACTTTGCGTATCGAAACGACAACTTTATGATACCAAAATACAAAAAGTATATTCAACTTACATTTGCAATGAATGGTCATTGCATAATATACTATTCAGCAGCTAATAATGAAATAAAATTTCCGAAAACTTATTTCCTGAATAATTTCAAATTTATGAGATACCAAAAATACGCAATTTTATCCCGATTTAAACATTTTTGTGACACATAGGGTTTTTCTGCTCTCAATGGTTAAACGAAAAATTAAATCATCCCACTGCTAGCCTAAAAATAAATTGGTTATCATTATTTTTGAGACAAATAAAAAGGAACTGAAGCATACAAATTTTATTTAAAAACATATAAATATGACAAATATCTGGTTAATGACATATTCAAAAAGTAGCTTAATAACTATTTTCTTCTATTAAATACCTATTAAAAGTATATTTTCAGTTCATTATAAATGCTACTATCACTGAAAAAAATCTTCTAAATAAATTGGTATATCTAGAAAAAAAGATTAAATCTAGAGTAATGGCAATTGCAATTGGTTGATTTAGATTTGCTAAACCAGTAAATTGTTACGGTATTTCTATAAAGCTATTGTATTAATAAGTACCCGTATTAGGTAGGTATATAATATAATAATTAAAGTAGATAAACATATTTGCAGCAGTGCCTTCACTGGTTTTGAAACGATACCAACTTAGTATACTTCGAATGGCGAATAGCCGTCGGTCGTCGACCTTCAATGCTCAATCTATTGGTGCACTTACTTTACTACGTGCATACTATAAATATTTTGGGGGTAAACAAGGCGGAACCAAGGGAAGCGGCATTGCCAGATTAGCATGTAAGAATTTCAGAACCGGTTTTTGATGGATCAAAAATGGGGAAAATAGCTATTTAGTTATAATTTATTATGAAAAAAGTATGTACAGTAACTCGTAAACTTAAAATTTGGCAACGCTACATCTATCGACCTTAGAATGTGCCGCAATGTTGGGGGAAAACAAAGAACCATTTGTCCCGTCTCTTCAGGTTAAATGTCTTTGTTTATCATGTTAGTAGTAAAAAAAAAGTATTTTCCTATACTATGGAAGTCAGCTATAGCTAAACCATTACCTAAAAATAATAATCCACAGAGTTATGGCGATCTTAGGTTAATTAGTATTTTGCTGGCAATGTCTAAAATCCTTGACAGGGTGTTATATAATCAAATATTTATGTTTTTCATAAATGACAATATTTTAAATAATAAACAGTGTGGATTTCGAAGAAATTTTACTACTGCGACTGCGCTGGCCTCGGTCTATGATGATATTATAAGAGCGTGTGATGAGAGCATTGTTACTGTATTGGTTCTATTAGACTTTTCTAAGGCTTTTTATACTATCAATCACCGCTTACTATGTTCAAAATTAAAGTATTATGGTTTCGATCCTTTTGCAGTTAACTTACACTATTTACACGAAAGGCAGCAGAAGGTTGTTCTTAATGGTGCCTCTTCTAACACAATTCGAATACTCTCAGGTGTCCTCAGGGCTCTATTTGGGGGCCTTTACTTTTTATCGTATATACAACAGATATTTTAAATTCTATTCAAAAATGTGGAGTAGCAACTTATTTTGATGATACGCAACTGTATTATCCTTTTGAAATTTCTAATATTCTGGAAGCTGAGACTGTAATTAATAATTAATTAGATCTCATTTGAAGGTTATCAGTGGAGCATAATCTATTATTAAATTCTAAAAAGTCAAATTTTATGTGCTTTGGAAGTATCAAAAATCGTACTTACAAAAAAGAAAATCTAAGAATAAAAATTGATAATAATATTTTACTCTTTGTTAAATTTGCCAGAAATCTAGGATTAATTGTTGATGAAGATCTGAGATTTGTAGAGCATATTAAGCACTTAAATAAAAAAGCATATTCCTCTTTAAAACGCATTTATGGTAGTCGTGGCGTACTAAATTATAAATTAAAAAAAGTGTTATGTGACTTTAGTACTCTCACATTACAATTATTGTGATTTTATATATATAATGCTCTTTATCTACACGATAAAATAAGAATACAAAAAACAGAAAATACATGTTGTAGATTGATCTTTGGTCTTAGAAAATATGATCGTATTTCGCATAAAATATCTAATTGTAATTGACTTAATATGGAACGTCGTCGAAGGCACCATCTTGGTAACTTTGTGCACACTTTGCTCATAACGCCACATTCCTCCTCTTTACTGAAATCAAAATTTATTTCCCGTTCCGATATTCATAACATTAATGTGAGGATACGAGATAAATTTACAATACCTCGACGTAAAACTGCAATGTTTGAAAGAAGCTTTATTTATAATGCTATCAAGCTATATAATTCTTTGCCAGATGAGTTTCGTCATTTTAACATTAACAACTTTAAATTTAAATACCGTTCATTGTTGTTTGGTGAGCAATCGAGGTGATGCATTTTGTGGCAGTTGTGGGCTGGATGTTGGGGTCGTCGGGGGCGCTGCCAGAGCTAGACATTAATTTAGTATTGATTCTTTTTTCTATTTTTTTTATTTGCATATTATTATTTTGGTTATAATATTATTTAATTGGGAAGTTAACGACTCCAGGCTGTTGGTTAAGTAAGAGTAGCACTCATGCTAGACTTGTTTTTTTGTATAAAGATATAATATTTTTTTTTATTTTATGCTATTTTGGTAATAAAAGGCGTTATTTATTTATTTATTTTATATATTTAAATTGCGAAATTTCTAAAAAAATTTAAATTTATTGGTACTAGTTTTTTTTCATGAAAAACAGCAAAATGATGCCCAAACAAGCTAGTGAAAACCGCGCCTCGATATCTTGTTTTTGTTGAGCATTTAAGGAGGCATTAAAAATACTTTTCTCTTCAAACGTCAGTAAATCCGTCATTACTCGACTGTGTAGGCGGCCGTGAAGTTTCGTTTTTCCTCCGCCGGAGCTTTACTTTTCACTTTTCCGCCGGCGGAGGTAAAAGTGTTGTCATAGCAACATAGATACAATACAAACACACAACAAAATGAGCGCCAACAACTTAAGATTTATTAAACTACAATTTGCATTTATCACTCAATTTGTGACTGCATTTCTAAAAATCACTAATTTAGGAACAAATTGGTTATTATTTAATCGAACTTACTCAATAACTGCTTATCAATACGGAATTAAAACGCAATCGGAGACGCAATTTTAAAAAAATAATTATTGTTGACAGTGTCCACTGACAGCTTTATGTTACATTACTATAGCAACAACATGTGCCTATTCACCGACACCGGTCTAAGCCGCCTTGCGAACCCACTTATCTTTAATAATAATTAGATATTATTACTATTAAAAAGAGATGTTTTTGCATTAATTTGTCGACATTTGAAGAAAAAACAGCATATTTTATTTGGAGGAAAAGTTACTTTTCATGGCTTGCTCTCTATTGACAGCCTCACTCCGTTCGGCTGTTAAACACGAGCGCGCCATGAAAAGTATCACTTTTCCCCCATATAAAATAATATACTATTTTCAGTGTCACGATTTACATAAAAAAGAAAATATCGTAAAAATATGAAGGTTCGTTTTCAAAAAAGTTATCGAATTCGAAACCAACTGATTTTCTAGTAAAATTTCTTCTGCCGTTATTTTAGGTTAGGAACAAGATATCGAGGCGCGGTTTTCACTTGCTTGTTTGGGCATCATTTTGCTATTTTTTCATGAAAAAAAAATTAATACCTGTAGACTTATTTTTTTTAGTAATATCGCAATTTCTGTCTTCATATCGAAGCATGCCCTCTAGTGGCAACATAGCAAATTACAATCACCACACCTAAGGTAGGGTTTGTTGTCCAAGAAAAGCTCTTTTTTACAGTTTAATTTGACGTTTCTTTCAAATATTGTTATTAGGCATTTGTTTTATCTTCCATGGCCTGCTACTTATTATTTACCTACCTACTCGTACCTATATTATAGTTAATATGCGCCCAAGCATAAATTGTGCCTTTTTTGATTAAAAGTTGCAACTCAAAAATTGCTATATTGATGACGATTCGAGCTGTTTATATTTTTTATGATTCCTAGTTTTGAAATAGAAATTTAAGTTACTCATAAAAAACAACCAACAAACATTGGAGAAAAAATTAAAAAAAACTGATTTTATAGTAACATTTTCTTTTGCCAATGTTTTAGGTTAGGAACAAGATATCGAGGCGCGGTTTTCACTAGCTCGTTTGGGCATCTTTTTCCTATTTTTCATGAACAAAACGTACCAGTAGATTTCATTTTTTTTTGAAATTTCGCAATATCGTAATATCGAAGAATGTCCTATAATGGCGACTTAGCAAATTACAATCTCCACAAGTACGGTAGGTTTTGTTGTCCAAGAAAAGCTCTTTTCAACGACACCAAGTCGGTTGAAATCCGTTCAGCCGTTTACAAGTTACAGATGTTTATTTATAAAAACATTTGAAGACCCCCCCATCACTTTATTTTTATAGATAGGGCAAAAAATGTTTAATAAAAATACTCGATTTTATCTCAGCTTGAAATTGCTTGTATTTTTTTGTTATCTTAATAAGGCGAAATTCGGAAAAACACCTCTTTTTTAATTCAAGATGGCGGTTAAGCACCCCTAGCGGCCATCTGCGAAACTTGAAGATAATTTCCTGGATTTTTTTGGCTACTTTAGTTATAAATTTTCTTACCGCAACTCTCTACAATGAATAGTTTCCGCGAAACAGTACCTTGCACGCTTATTTGGCCACCCTGTACACTCCTTATAGAAAATGGCTTTTGGTAATATTTTCTTTTTTTCTTAATATTCTAGAGTAAGTAAAAACCCATAGGCTTAACAGGATCTTACATGTAGTTTTTAAAATATAGAATGTTTAAAATTTAATTGTTTAGTTGCCAATAAAATTTTTTTACTGTAGACATTTCTCATTGGCTATATCAGCGGTTTTTGGACACAATTTTGTATATTTATATGCTTTGTGTATCTATATTAAAATAATAATATACAGAGTTTGCCATTAAAATGATGATATTTTTCCAGAAAATGTAAAATCAGTCACGATGCGGGTTTTTCAACTTTTCCTAACCTTGCAATGTTCACAAACCAAGGGCAAGGGCCAGATTTGCTGAACTTTTTATATTATTATATTATGGACTTTCCGGTAAAATATAAAATTTAAACGAGTTTTGAAATAAAAAATTGAGATTTCTTTTAATCCGTCATTGCCAATTAATTATTGCATTTTTGGGTTACTTGATTCCTATTATAAAATACCAAAAATAATAATTCGTTTTTTACTAGATGTAAGACAAATTAGTACTAGCAAACATCAAAAAGCTGATAAAATAGCTAAAAAAATCCTCTATAAAGTTCTTTAGATATGAAGTATTCATATTTAATATATTTATTTAGCTAGGTTTTCTAAATATCACAATTCAAACTGGGTATCAAAAAATGGCTTATGCAACAAGCTAATTTTTTTTAATATAATAAATAATATTTATTAATTTATTTATTTATTAATTTACTTACATTGTTAAGTATTGTTTTCATACTAACGTTAAAAGTAATTAAAATATTATTTTCATACCCTGTATCTTAAGAAATATACGTAGAATCTTGTTAAACCTATCATCATAACAACATACCAATATCATGGGCATGAGAATGGGACAAGTTTTTTTTGGGCGAAGGCTCTGCGTGTGTCAATGTTTCTGGTTAAACCGCATGATTCGCAAATTATCGTTTTTGCATATAACCAAGCCCTATTTATTTTTCTTTTACATAACCTAAATTGCGACGGGAACAGATTTTGTTTTTTAAATATAATAATTAACTTGTCGTTTGGAGTTTATGCGAGCTGACCTAATAGGTGGCTGTTTATTATACAGCGCAGCACCAAACCAATCAGGTTCGATAATTGATTCAGAGTACTTTCAACTTTGAGCATTTATTTTAATGAAAAAAATGATTGTCGTAAATAATTAATATGCCGACTGAGCGACACATTTTTATTTTTTGTAGAAATAAAATATTTTGCTTGTTGTATCCTGCTTTGAATTCTGCAATATTTTATATGGTTTATCATTTCTTGCAGTATTCTAAAAGCACCAAAACGCAGGTAGCTCTTCAAACTAATGCAAAAAAATTGGGCTAATAAAATTGCCACATAATATTCTTTCTAATACAATGCTATATTGTCGAGTAAATAATGCTTGAGTGAAGAACTTAATCGAATTGATTGTTCGCTCTTCACAGTACTTATCCAGTTCTCGTAGATTTAGTAAGCTCTACTAGTTTTTGGCCAGAGTACTGACGAAATAGATGAGAGTAATTAGTATTTCTTTTTGGTTCTAAACCTATCTGTTGGACAGGGATTGGTGCTCACTTTTCAAGATAATTGTTATATTTGGCAATCCTTCTTTTAATATTGATTGTTTTTCTACATTTGCACCTATCCCTTAATTGAAGTTTTTGAAATAAAGTATTTCCCTTGATATGTTTATTTTTACGATTATTTCCCTCATGTATAAAAATTCGATACGAGCAGTACATTTTTCGAAAATATATAGCTGTAATTGTCCGATAAAAGCCCGGCAAGTCCTTATCATGTATATGACTTTTTACATAGCTACCTTCTATGGCTACGATAATCATATATTATATCACGAGAACTATGAATTTAATCGATTAAACTACGTTCAATATTTTGAGCATGATTTTTCTGGAAAATGTTGAATGCAAAATAATTTAATAAAAACCCGAGACCGCGAAGCGGTCGAGGGTTTTTATTTATAAATTATTTTGCATGAAACTATTTGCCAAAAAGAAAAATCATGCGAGAAATATTGACTGTAGTTTAATTGATTGAATTCATAGTTTGAGTGGTATACGGCTAGATTATTTCCTGAATTAATAACCTTGGTTACATATCCCAATGATGCATTGACTAGGCCCGCTTATCAAATTCGGCATGTAAATATTTAAAAATTTGACATTTTCTGTCACCTTATACCAAAATATTGAAATACAAATTTTAAAGAAAATCGGAGTTTTTAGCAATAAAAATCAATGTTAGATCATTCAAACCATTTATAAAATATTGTTTTTTTCAAAAACCCTTAATGAAAATTGCAAGAATCAGCTACAATCGACAAAACGAAATCCAATATGGAGGACGCAGTTTAATCGCTGTTAAACAGGTCTAGTGCAATAATCACTTATCTAAACATAATTTATTCAGAAAATCGGGCTGTCTGATTGGTCCATTTTACGATGAAGGAAATAATCAACAATATTTTGTGTGTACTAGTGTCAGATCTTCTTCAAAAATTTCTTGTTTTGGAGAAACTTCTTTGTGTTTAATAGAGAAAAAGTAGAAGAAAGTTAATGAAAAAATACAAAAAACAGTAAGCATGGCGCCAGTTTAGTACTTTACCCATGAACGAAAATACATTTTAAACCACAACACAAGCATTCCCGACTTAGCGAACATATTAAAGTATTGGGCGTTTAATCTGCGGCAACAAAATGGTCAAGATTACAAAGAAAATGCCATGGAGACAATGTGGAACGTGATGTCCAAACAGCTTATAGAAAAATGTCATACAGATTTTAACATTACCAGATGTTGGGTTAAGTCAGCGCGTAATGCAAAAGGAGCTAAGCGAAGGCAGTTGCAACAAAACCCGGATAAAAAAAGGCGAGCGTTGTTTTTTTTTAATATAAAGAATATAAGACAATGGTAGACTCATACATTGAAGAAAAAATAATTTTTTGCTTTGTCATTTGAATTAAGTTGGAGAGGAGGAGAAGGCATAAAATGTTTGGTCAGCTGCTGCAACGTAGGAGACGGAACTGGCCGAATTCAGTATAATCCAATTTTTAGTAAGACCACTCAAGGAGATGATAAACCTTGCGCTTCTTCCAAGTGGGTAATTCGGAGCAGCAAAAATCCCCCAGATTATATAACAAGTTTTTAGAGAAGTAGTAATATATAAAAAGTGATCCATTCTTTTAAAGAGTAAATCCATTGTGATGAAATGGAAAATTGTATAAAAATATCCATGCAGGACTAAATTTAATTGCCACCTGGACGTCAAACGAATCGCTTCAACCAATAGGCGAGCTGGGAGTTCGTATCTTGCGCCTGCGGTCAATGAGTGAACGCCTGCCTTTATAAATAAAACATCAGTTCGGCATATATGTATGTCTCTTTTCAATAAGATACCGCCTGTAAGGAGAAAGAGATAGAGATAGTGTTGGCGAGAATTAACCGTAAAACGAGGCACGCAACAGGCTTGTATTCAGTTGAGATCTCGATTATTGATTTTCTGCACGGCGATAGGAAAAGTATGTTGATTGAAAAGGAACCGAAAATGGTAGTTACCATCTTGTTTGTTCGAGAGTCGGCGTTGTTTGTAGTGCTTTTTGTGGACTGCTTTTGCGAATTTTGTGTATTAGATCCTAGTTCGACTCTGTCCACGGCCCAGCTGGCCGTATAATTCTGACGTTTCCAACTAATAATGCGCATGCTCGAAATATGAGAATCTATGACAAAATGGAATATGGCTTCACTAACATCAAAGGTGCCGTCTCTGAGTTGTATAACTGATTCGGTGACGGTATAACTATGTCCCAGCATGAGATTGAGCCCAGAAGCGGAGCGAGCAACACTTGATAATGCCAGATGCGATTCTGGCGAAACGTCGTGAAGATGAGGAATTTC
>JAEQML010071490.1:0-16117 GCA_016904865.1 Pissodes strobi
GAGAGCCATGAGGTGAACAATGCAAACGAATGGGTAAGGTGCAAGACAAGGATAATGTGTATTAGATATAACAGAAAGAGACACAAAGCCAGATAAAGGAAGCAGGTCATGCGGATCGACGATCTGAAAAACATGATCATGGAATTAGAATAACAAGCCAGATACATTGAACTGAAAATGAACGTTAACACATCTTAAGTTATGTGCTAGGGAGATCCAGAAGTGTATGTGAAAAGACAAGAATTAGAAAACATAATACTCAGTCAGTACAGCTCATCTCATTAAATAAAACAAATAAAATGCGCGAAATTGAGATATTGAGGGACCACTTTTGGCACACTAACAAACATGTTAAAAAGCAGAAGACAGGCAATATGTCTAAGAGCAAAAGTATTTAGTCAATGAATTCTCCCAGGTCTCACGTCAAGACATGGATACTAACAATGAAAATATCATCAAAACTAAGAGTAAGACGGAGAGCCATGAGGTGAACAATGCAAACGAATGGGTAAGGTGCAAGACGAGGATAATGTGTATCAGATATAACAGAATGATACACAAAGCTAAAATGGAAATTTGGAAGACATTGTGATAGAAGAAACTATAGAAAGTGGCAGATAGAACATTAAAATTCTGACCTTTTTTATGGCAATGACACACACACTAAAGGGAAATCAGATCCCATGGCACTCAACCAGCAGCGTCTATGCGAAGATGTTGATTGACACGGTTCTTGGATAGGTGTAGGTTGTCATTTGAAGGAAACAGATGTCCTGGAAGTGAGTGCCACAACGATGCAGTGCTCCAGACAAAAGAGTCCTTGTATAGCGATGTTCAAGGTGTTTCCAGTTGTACAACGAACGGGTGCGCTCCTGATGCCACCTGTCGTGACTGTGTGACAGGCGTTGTTGGGGGCGGGATGATGCGGACCAAATCCTGGGAACATCTGCCTTGAAAATATCTTTAAAACAGGGATATCTCGGCCACACGTCTGCGGTGTTCCAGACTATCCAGTGCCCGGGTCAACTGCGAGTCGCCGACGCACAGCTCTCTTCTGAATGGAATCCAGTAGCTTTAGGGTGTGCTTTGGTGCATCACCCCAGATGTGTGAGCAATATTCTGAGCAAGGTCTTATTTGCGTTTTGTAGAGCAAGAGCAGCTGATGCTTTTCTGACCTTCAGCCTCTTTATGATGTTTGCAACGTCACCTGGTGAGGTTGGTACATCCCGTTTAGGTTGAATATGTTTTTGCTCGAGGCGCCTGGTTTTTTTCTTGGACGTCTGCGTGTAGTTCTTCATCCTCGTCAGGATGTTTGTTCAATCTGCCTTGATTTTGCATGGTTTAAGCGAATAATTCCGCCTTATCCACGTCCGCATACACCAAGCCTCCTGCCGCGCTCTGCGGAGTATCTGCATCTGCCAGGATGATTGATCCTCGAAGTTCAGTTAAATAACGGTCAATTGCGAAAAGTGATATTAAAATAACAGATGTTTCTTCATGTGTATTTAGTGCATAATAAACTATTGAAAATAATTGAAGCTAGATTATACTTAGTATATATTATATTTGTTGACCCACTAAAGCGTCAGTCGTAATTACAAGTATAAGTAGAGCTATATTTCAGCTTTATCTGAGCTAGAAAATAGTATTATTGAGTCTATTCTAAATAATTTATCCTAAGACCAGAATAATTAAAACGTCTCATTATTATGACCATAGATTCCGCGCCGATTAGGCCAACACGGAGAGCGTTGTGTTGGGAAAGGAATGCGGGTTACAAACAAGGGCCTTGATATTAAATCGAACCAATATCTTGGCGGTCTAAGTTTAGGTCCCTCGTTATAGTGGTATGCATCAGTGATGATTCATCTACCAGGTATTTCAATCTGATTTCAAATTAGGATACGTAATTGTATAATCCTTAATATTATCGTAATATTAGGTCACCTCCTAACTTCGAGGGTTATTTATTATGTGTTCTGAAAATATTGTGAATGTTATGTAGGACATTAACAAATTCAAAAGGTTATTTTTTGTTGTGAGAAAATGGGTATTTTACATTTGTATCCGTCTTCTTTTAAATTTTGCAACTATTTCTACGGACAAGCCTTAACGCAAATAGCTTTCGGTAAATTGTGCCTACCTAAGAGGTAAACTCTATTAAGTCACGAATAGTAAATTCTGCATTTTTTATAATAAGGTAGGAAAATTAATTACCTCACACAAATTTGCAACACTATTTTAATGGACACTCCTAGTAAGAAAAGGCAAATACATAAATGTATCTAATACATATGTACGTATGTATGTATTTAGAGAGATGGTTAGCAATAATGCATGAATAATAATATAATATTATTCGCTACTATCGTAATAGTCTGGCAACGTTGCAACCAATTACGCCTCGATCACGATTGTACCCTTCCATTCGCAAGCCCCCCCCCTCCTACATGTTCGCTCCAATTAGCAAAGGCCTACATGCAATACGCCACGAACTAAAATTTTGTGAACACTTATTAGCCCTTTTGTAGAGGTGTTGTTGATCTAACCCGAACACTAAAAAATGTGAACTACTGATCTGTTTGTGGGACTAATTCAACAGGCAGTATCTCTAAATTAAGTTAACGGAATTTAATGAACCTGTGAAAACTTTAAGGGGCGAAGGGCACTGCATAACCATGTTCGAGGATTCATTCATGCAGAATGGATATTTGAAGATGATGAATCGATAAGTCTTAAATATATTACTACGTCGCGTTAACAATAACAATTTACTGCAAGACATTAATGGTAATATGGATTAAAGATTATTTTTAATTTAAAATTAAATATAATAATATACTAAATCTATTATTTTTATTCCAGGTGAAAATGACTTGCAAAATCCCAGAATTCTCCAAAAAAGTGGAATCACTGACAGCGGAAACTAGTACCATTGCTTCGGCCATCGCCAAGGCTCGACAACCGAATTCAAGAACCTTTCCTCATTTTCCTGATGCTCACATGACCTCGTTTTTATCGACAATGTCAAAAACGAAAGGATTCTACGCCGACTTAGCCGATAATTTGTGCGGAGATGAATCATTTGCTGAGCAGAGAGACAAGAAATGTTGGAATGGAGAAAGAGTCGCCGAGTAAGTATAGTTAGTTAATTATGTGCTACGTTACTGCAATTAAATATTGCCGCCATGTGCAGCAATGTGTTAAAGTACTAAACTTACACTCAGAAGTTGTAACGAAAATAGTACCCCGAAAGAAGGGCGCCACTTTGTAACGAATTGATCAGTTGGGCGTCACTTATAATGAAATACTATTTCAGTCGCCAATTTGTAAGGATAACTGTAGTTTGACACTAATTTGTAGCGAAAGTTAATTTATTTAATTTAATTAAGTATGAGATTCGTTTTTATTTTCCTGTGGGAGTGAGTTGTCTCTTTTATTAACTGAATTTTTTTTATATTTTGGGCGCCATAGTTCCTAGAGACAATGCGAACTGAATATAAAGACTTAGAGATCAATAACTATAAAGGTAAGAATATCAGAAATTTGCCCTTATAATTCGTGTCTCACAGACCTCTATTTTGCGATAAAATAAACAAAGGAGTTGAAATAACAATATATTAATTTGACAATTAAATTACAAATATGAGCATATGTGATGGTATCATGTAAAATGAGGATTACAATTAAATTACAAATATAATTGATGAAATTATTTGAAATATAAGTTTTGAATAAATTGACTAGCAATGAGAATTTAAACTATCAAAGATTACAAAATGGATGAATGAGTAAAACGATAACAGTGGTCTTTAAATCCTGTAACCATGCGATCGTATCGGGACCTTTACTGAAACCGCTTCTGCCTATTCCCAAGTTCAATTGAGTTGGGGTTATCTAGGACTTACGGGTTATCCTAGTGTCGGCTCCCTCTACAGGTCTGCTACAGCGACGTGGACGAACACCTGCTACTTGCCAAACATGAAGTTTTCTTCCGCCAACGTTGTTTACATGCAAAAAAAATAATAACCTAATCTTAGACCAATATATATCGCTAATTAAAAAAATATTATTCAGGGAAATATCCTGTGGACCTCAGTTAGACTATTACACAGGAGGAAATAATCAACAATTTCAAAATTTACTGGTTAAAGCATGTATAATCTAAAACTTAAATTATTATAATAAGTACTCAACAATTTGAAAATTTACTGGTTAAAGCAGATATAATCAAAAACTTAAATTATTATAATTTTAAGTTGAGCAAAAATTATAAATAACTACTGTTAAGCAGAAATTATAAATAACTACTGTTACTCAAGATATTATTTTTCTTTATTTTGATTCAAAAGAAATTATGACTGAAATTTAATATTCAAAAGAAAATGATGTAACTACGTTCCAAATAGTGGCTCTCGGCAAATCTAAATAACTTGAATTTAATGATAAATAGACAAAATAGAGGTACAACCTCTCTATAAACGAGTCTTATAACTTCAAATAAATAATTGCAAATTAATGTCGATACATCAGTGTTGAGACGCGACAGGGCAATTGCTAATAATTATATGCTTGATGTTACAAATAAACTGAAATTTTAATGAAATAAGCCTGAAAAAAAATATTAAAACTAACAACACTATGAGGGAAAATTCAAAGAAATTCTACTAAAAATTCAATTTACTACTTTTGCATTAATATATAGAATCCACTCCGAGAGTTCCCCAAATAATACTTTTCAATTTAAATGGAAATACATAAAATAATGTGCGTGACCGCTAAACGATGAGATAATTACGTTCTCTGTAAATTTGGACTAAACCTCTATCAAATTACATGAATTTGACTAATGAGAGACGAAATTATTCACCAATAAATCGATATTTTTACCGAACGGTCACTACAAAAATTAAGATTATTGAAGATGTAAGTTAATTGAAAATGTAATATAAAAATGCTAAATTCTTGCTTTAGACAAATACAATTAAGCGAATCAGAAACAATTATTAATTATGTATTTTAAAAATTAGTGAAATATATTGCAAGATGAATACAATATTTCAAGATTAAATATCAGTCAAGCGTCACCACATAGATAAAACGACCTTGCTTTCAAAATTCAAGACGTTCAACCTATTATGCTTCTCGACGCTTAATTGGATAATTTATATCATGTGACTACTACTATAGGTCATGCGGCATCAAACCAAAGAAATCCACAATATATATATACTAAATATAGTAATCTATAATAAATTAAATTCATAAATAGTGTACTACGCTCTCCAATTACCAACTACATGAGATAAGCCCATCCCCGAATAGATGTCACTACTCAATATAGTAATCTACAGTGAAACAAATCCGCAAATTGTGGGTATAAACCAGCGTACCTGTGCTTCTTAAATAATTAGTTGCACGAAATATAAAGTTTGTTCAATACTGGTACTGGTACAATGTTATGTCATAATGATGGCACCAGCAAATCCCATAAGAATACACTTGGTGTCATGATGACGTAACATTGAACCTGTATGGAGCAAACTATACCCATTCGCGAATAGATGTCACTGGCGATTCATATCCCAAACATCGAAAATCATTCGTAATTAAACTGAATTTAGTGCGGAATAAGCTAATATTCCGTTACAAAGTGAACATTTAGTAATTTAGATGCGCCAATTTTTATTTATTCAATAAGTAAAAAATGTGTACAGTGTGATCCCGATAACTATTTAAATGGAAACATCTCTATTATTTTTCGAAATTAGAAAAAATATTCGGAACAGAAATTGTTTAAATTTGCCTGCTTTTACACATGCTATTGTTTTCATGTCACTGTATACATGATGTTTCAAAAAAGCAAGGCACATATCAACTTTGTTTTTTATGTAGAATACAAACTCTTTTAATGATTTTTATTTTTTTTATAATTCCTATATCATATATCAAAACTTAACAGTTTTCGAAATATTGAAGGTTTAACAATTACGAAATACTATTGTTGTTTGCAATACAATTCTTTGCCTATTTAGGTACCTGCTGCTAGCTGGAGATAGAGGTTTATTTTCAAATGACGCATGTCGTGGCAATAATGCTTGAAGTCTTGTTTACTGATTCATCTTTATTTTCTGCTTATATTTTACAGTTGTTGAAAAGTTGAAAATGGTCACGCTTTATTTAACGAATGATAATACGCTACAAGAATACGGGGACAATATAAGGAAAATAATCAGAATGGTCACTATAAATATAAATACCAGGAAGTTATTGCATGAAATAACATCTCTAATAAATAAGAAAAGGACAAAACAAAGAGACAAGGAAAGGGTGCTATATTTTAAGGAAATCCAAGAAAATCTTAAGGAAATACAAGAAAATCTATCAGACACTCTGTCAGAGATTTAAGCTATGGACCACGAAACAAGGGACTTAGTTATGGAACAGTTCCGAATACTTTAAATCAATACAAATACCACGATTTTAAAATTAGGCCGGTTCAAACAAATTTGTTCAAATTATAAGAGAAAATTTTAATCAAGGTCAAAATGATTTCAATAAAATTTTGTGGGCCGATGAGATGATATTTACCACTGCCATCTGCAGGTGTTTATAATGGTAAAAACTCTCATATTTGGTCTGATTAAAATCCAACACAGCTGTTGAGTCAATTGCTTTTCAACGATGTCTCTCAATACAAGTTTGGTGCGGCATTTTGGGGCATAAGGTCCCTAGGCTCGGTTTTTATCCGTCGCATCTTAAATGGATAAAGATATCTTGAAGTTTTTGAAAATGAAATTGAACAGTTTATGGATGAAATATCACTTCAAACTCGGCAAAATATAATTTGGCAACAAGACGTAGCAGACCTATAATATTCTAGCAGTAAGAGACTTCCTTCATAATAATTATCAAGTGTGGACGGGTAGATATGGAACAATTAACTGGCCCAAAAACACCCCAGATCTAACGCCAATGCAACCTTTCTTTGGGGCTATTTACAAAATAGAGTCAATAGAAAGAGACGTATCATGGTGGTAAGGCCCATGCTAACTTATGGCTCTAGAGCCTAGGGCATAAAGGTCACGCAAACAGATGCAATCAGGCAACTAGAAGGCATACAAAGGATGGCATGGGCGTCTCGGGGGCGATGAGATCAACTCCAACTGCATCACTGAAAGCCCTGCTAAATCTACCTCCATTACATATCCTCATACAGGGGAACGTAAGAATAGTACAATACCGTCTCAAGCAACGCAACAAGCCAATCATTGAATGGGAAAGGCCCACAAGCTGGAAACTAGAGGACAGTGTCAAGTATCTCCTCGAAATGCCATCAGACGAAACAATCCGCTCCTATGGGTTTGATAGACCCTTCTCAATAGTAATTGTAGGCAGAGAAGAATGGAAGGGGGGTCTCCTATAAAAGCTGTCCAGGCATGGTATACCGACGCCTCTAAGACCAGTAAAAGGATGGGAGCCGGGGTCCACGGACCAAGGTCAAATATCTTCATGAACATGGGCAGTCAAGCCACAGTGTTCCAAGCAGAGATCGCGGCAATTCAACACTGCGCTATGGAGATAGAGAAACTGAACATTAGAAAAAGGAAGGTAGTCATATACTCCGACAGTCAGAACACCTTAAAAGCAGTTAGTGCACATAATGTCAGATCTAGACTAGTCAAAGACTGCATAAGTGTCCTTGAAGTGACCGGTCGTAACAATAAGCTCACCAGTGCGTGGGCTATAAAGGCCATCAAGGCAACGAAGAAGCCGACAAACTTGCAAAACGGGGCGCAAGTAGGTTCCGTTGGGACCTGAGCCCTACTGCAGGATCGCAGGAAGAGTCTTCAAAACAACAGTTAAAAGCTGAATAGATGAACAATCTCTAAACTGGTGGTTACAAACATCGGGACAATTACAGGCCAAACAGTTCATAAAACACGGCTTGCCAAAATTCCCGGCAGATCAACTAAAGAGGAGTCGCAAGACGATAAGAATATTGTGGGTGAGCTGACGGGCACTGTAAAATGAACAGACACATGGAAAAGATCGATCTGGCAGATAATAGCCGCTGCAGGATATGTCAGGAGGAGGAGGACACTCCAAAAGACGTATGGTGCGAGTGTGAAGTTCTCTGCAGGCTCAGGTACGCACGCTGGGAGAGATCAAACCCGGACCTGCAAGGTACATGCAGGAGCCGATACTCCTTTTGTGGAGTCGGATTAGGAAGACCGGTGGATTAGGTCCCCTAAGCATGGTTCAAAGTATACAAAAAACGTGAATAGGTTGCAGTGGCAGAGACGGGTACCAGCGCCAACTCTATTCAATTCTCTCTACGGTTCAGGTAAAGCCCTGAAACTTTAAAATTTTGTATGTTATGCTAAATAAAGATTTCACCTATCATGCAAAATATAACGAAAAACCATGTACTTCGATTAATCAATTTTGTTCACACTAAATGACTGAGCCTGTATTTATATAGACAATTTTTTATGGCAATGGTACACACATTAAAGGTAGATCCTATGGCACTGGACGAGCGGTGTGTGTACGAAGATGTTGATTGACACGGTTCTTGAATAGCTGTAGGTTGTAATTTGGTGGAATGAATCGTCAGCAGATTAACTAATCCGGATAGGCAATCTGACAACGTTGGCATCGCCTGATGGCAGCCAATAAAATCTCCAATTGTAGTACAAGAGCAATGTGGCCAAGAACTGGTTCATCGGACTTAGACTATTATTTCTAAAATAAATAAAATGGTAAATAGATATAGGGCTAGTAGCCGTTATACCACTACTCTCCATATCACTAAAAAAGTACTTAATTAATCTAGTCAAGGATCATTCCGCATAAAATAAGTTGGGTTGAGTAAAAGTGCTTGTGAAGAGATAATCTGATAGCTAGCCAACTTAACACAAAGACAGTAAATCTATTTAAAATAGAGCCTCCCTTATAGTATGGTGTAGATTGAAAGTAATTTTGACTTTGGGGTGTCTCAAGCTGAATTTTTAGAGATGAAAGTACAGGGTGGCCCGAATTCGTGTCTATGTATGGGGAACTCGAAAACCGTAAGAGATACAGTGTCGGTCAAATTAAGGCAAAATTGCGCATTTAGGTGCCTAGCAATATGCCGTTTAGAAAGTTTTAAAATTCCGAGTATTTCCGGGTATATCCGGAAAAAACCGAAATTTTGAAAATACGTTTTATTTTTTTCCTGGGCTTATTTAATAACGGATTTCAAATTAAATTGCACTCTTGCCGCTCTATCTAATGATGGTATCCAGTTTGAAATCCGACGTTTCGTCTTCAAGGGATCATCATCAACTTTCTTTTTTTGAATACGAACTTTAATATTTTTATAGTTTTTCAGATGGTATTGGCGTTATTAATATGACTATGTATTCTGATTTTTTTTTTATTAATTTAAAAAAAAAATTAAATTTTTATTATTATTTTTTAATTATGTATTTTGCTTTGGCGTAATTTTAAATAATTTAAGGTAGGTACTTTTGAAATTTTTATATTCTAAAAAACTGTTTTATTTTGTTTTTTGTATTAAGTGGAAAATTGGAGCGTATTAAAAATAAAAAATAGTAAGATTATTTCTTACGAGAATATGGTAATGTACTAATACTCAAACAAGTTGCTTACTGCAAAGATAAAATAACCCAACTTTTAACCAATTAAAAAAATTATTTAATAGAGAACATCAACAATTTATAATCATACTACGTGATACTATAGGAACTTTGATGAAAAAACACCTATTGGAATTTTGCTTATAAATAAAATGCACTAAGCAACTTGTTTGAGTAATAGTTCATGGCCATATTCTCGTAAAAAATAATTTAATTATTTTTAATTTTTAATACGGGCTCCAACTTTCCACTTAATGCAAAAAACAAATAAAATATTTTTATAGAATATGAAAATTTCAAAAGTACCTACCTTAAATTATTTAAAATTACGCCAAAGCAAAATATATAAAATAAAAATAATAAAAAAATAAAAATAAAAAAAAATAAAAAAAAAATAAAAACACACTCATATTAATAATACCAATACCATCTGAAAAACGATAAAAAAATTAAGGTTCGTATTTAAAAAAAGAAAGTTGATGATGATCCCTTGAAGACGAAACGTCGGATATCAAACTGGATATCATCATTGGATAGAGCGGAAAAAGTGGCAATGCAAAAGTGCAAATAGATTTGAAATCCGTTTTTAAATAAGCCCAGAAAAAAATAAAACGATTTTTCAAAATTTCGGTTTTTTCTGGATATCTCCGTAAATACTCGGAATTTTAAAACTTTCTAAACGGCATATTGTTGGGCACTTAAATGCGCAATTTTGCCTTAATTTGACCGACACTCTATCTCTTACGGTTTTCGAGTTCCACATACATAGACACGAATTCGAGCCACCCTGTACATGATAAGATAACCCTTATTCCGGAGGTAATACAAAATTAGACTACGCAAAAGGGCACTACCATCAAAAATCGAGATATTGGTACCACCGTGTAGAGAAAGAAATACTTATTTTTTGGTCCAATGCACAATAAGGTCTTAGGAGGAAGTATTTTTTTTATAATTATTTAAAAAAAAATCATTGTATTTGCCCTTATGACCGACAAAATTTTAAACGTAAATATTTCGGTTGCAAAAATTTGGTTAAACAGTCGTCTTCTTTCATTTCACGAAGAGAGAAGGCTTAAATGAAAATAAATATATATAATTTATAAAACTTTCGCTTATGTATTGACAAGATGCAGTGCAATCCCCATATTTTTTGCTTTTAAATTAACAAAGATATAGCAATAAATACTTAGTGATATCATGGTTTTACGGGAGAGCAAGCACTGACCGTTAAGTTTCTCTTCTTGCTATGCTTCTCTTTCACTGTTGTATGGAATCTGTTTCACTCTCTTACATTGGCTATGAAGCTGAAGAATGTTTTATAGGGTGTATCAGCTATTTTTAGTGATTCTCTGTTGCTAGACAATTATTCATCAATCATGCTAACCAATAATAATTGTGGGAGAATATACTGATAATTTGTAAAGAAATTATATAATTTATTAATAATATGTATGTATGAATAATATTTATTTATCTGGAATATTGGCATTATTGTTTTAGGTATACGAAAACTATCGTTGGAGTCGCGGTTAATATGCAAAAATACAACCCTGAAGTGAAGGCATCACCCAACCTGCAACACGTCGATCCGCAGATCGCTACTTTGGTAGATAAACTCAGACATGTTCATCACGTAAGTAAAAAATTAACAAAAACTGCGTTGAGTCACAATGCAATATATTACATTATGCTTTACTATAACACAATTTTATACACAATACCCAATCAGAATTTTTTTATCTCCACGTGCATTTCGCTAACAATGTTAGTATCATCAGGAGCGTTATAAGATCCTTTACACAACTAGTGCACTATATAAAAATCGGCCTTTCCCATTGGTCGATCCGCATGGCCCTCCGCTCGCTTCGCTCGCTACGGGGGCTCAAGAAAAGGAAACTAACCAGGTGCTAACCCAATCTAACCCAAGACATATTCAAAATCAAGAAAAAAGCTGTTTAGAAACATAAACTTTAAAAAATAAATAAATAAAGCAACGGGGTTCGAACCCGCGTTTTCCAGGTGACACCCAAGGATCTAAACCTCTACACCACGAGAGCTCTTGACAGAAATCGATTGCATCACGCAGACATGTCGTAATACGAGATGGATCGACCAATAGGAGAGGTCGATTTTTACATAGCGCACTATTTGTGTAAAGGATCTTTAAATGCTCATCAGGAGATGATTATGAATTTTAATCAGAGCTGTCACCATCAGTGAGATTTAAATCATTTTTGTGATTTAAATACATTTTTTGATTTAAATACTTTGAGTTTAAATATTTTTTCTGAAAGTGATTTTTAATTTATGATTTAAATCTTTCTGAAAAGTATCTTTGATTTTTGATTTAAAAATAGGATTTAAATCTTTCTAAAAGGATTTAAATCAATAAAAAGATTTAAATCTTCAAAAAAATTTAAATCCTTAAACAGATTTAGAAATCATTAAAAATATTTAAATCATTAAAAAGAGTTTAACTACAACAAAATACAGCAATAAATACATCTTAAGTATTTTAGTTCTATGTTTATTTTGTATTTTGTAATGAATTTTTTTTTAATGCGTGTTACCAAAGAATATAGAATATTCTTTGGTGTTACTTAATTTTCTTTTTTAAATATACACGTTTGGCAAGAAATCTTTTCCCATAGGATTTTAATGCGATAACAGAGTACGTTAGATACGAGACCTACAGTTAAAAAGAGACACAACGTATGCCATTCTTTGCGCACCTTTCCCCTTCCAGCAAGGCGTGGTCACTCGGCGTTCGCTGTCGGCGACCGTCCGATAGTCCGATTCGACTGATTCGAGTTTAGTTAAGTAGTTTAGTTTAGTAAGGGACACGTCGCTGAGGACAGATTATTTCTGGCATTCTTCATTTTTACGATTTTTACGAAATTTTCTTTGTTTCTTAGTTACTTTTAATCACTGTTCTATCCGTACAACAGTGATTTAAAAATTATTGATTACAAAAGGCTGTGCGGAAATGATGCAAAATAAAATAACCTGTTTCTATGCGCTTACAGACAGTGTTGCCAGGCGATTGTCAGATTTCACCAGATTCTGCGAATTGAAAAGTTGTCAGATTTCACCAGATTTTATCAGCAATTATGTTTTTTAACAAATTGGTTACAAAAAAATTAATAATTAACAATTTTCACCCAAATCTGATTAAAAACTTAATTTAAAAAGAAAAATAAAATATGAATGGTTCTATGTATTCAATGGAACGAAAACATTAACTGTTTTGCATTGCAAACTTAACTTTAACTTAACATGACAGACCTGTTCAATAAAAATTTAAACTGAATACGATATTTTTACAACTACTTCATCAATTACTATAAATGAATGCAGAACGTTTATCCAAAAGCTTATCTGGAATATTGTAGCAAAAGCAATGTTGGTTATTTTCGTCTGTTTGCCTGAATGCAGTCCAAACTTGTATCAATGTTACTATTTTGCAACAACACTCTCTATCTAACAAACAACACAGTACAATTTAAAAAACCAGTAGAACAAAGCGTCATACGCAATGAGCAAACAATGGGTCTTCTTAAATTGCAAAATTCCTAAATGACGAATAACAGGTCGAAATTAATAGATAGGGGAAGGAAATAATTCAAGAGCAAGACTCAACGCAAGCAAAGCGGAAATATGATGCTCGGACTTTATTTTTAACTCGCGTGTACCTATCGCAAATTTTCGACCTTCGGACCTGCTCATTTCGCAGCAGCCCACTGTTCTCGTTCTAATATTTCACTTCACACGTGCCCGTCCGCTCGCTTCGCTCGCTCCGGGGGCGCAACCAAACAAATCTAACCCAAGGTAATGCACTGCAAATGAAGAAAAAATAACTTTGAAAAATATATGAAATAGCGCGTACGCATGCGTGAAGGCTGAAAATTGCGGTAGGTAGACGCGGAGTTATTTTTATATTTTAAAGTAACGCCATTTTCGGGGAAGTTCCGAACTCTAAAAAATCCCAGCTGGCGTTGCAGTGATGCCGTTATAGTATAAATTTACCAAAATACGTAAAATACAATAGAGGTTTTTATCTTACTGCAATCCGCATAGAAACAAATGTAAATTGTACAATATTCCATAAATCACCAGATTTGACCTATAAAATAAACAATTTTCACCAATCAACAAAACCTTCTTAAAATCACCAGATCTGATGAATTTTCACCAAGTTTGGCAACGCCGTCATACAGAAGGTTCGTCGATCTGCCTCGGTGGTCTTCGTCCTATGCGAGAGCGTCCGCGCGTTTGTTGCTGAATGGAAGGGGAGTAGGGGAAACCAGGGGAATTCCGTCTCTTTCTCTTTTTAGCTTTAGTTCTCGTATTTAACGTACTCTGTTATCGCATTAAAATCCTATGGGAAAAGAATTTTTGCCAAACGTGTATATTGGCTATATGGGAAACGTTTGTATTATTGATTTCTTAAAAATATATATTCCCGATAATTTCGATGAAAGTTTCTGCGTCATAAACAAACTCCTTACGAAGTAATCACTCTCAGTCTCATAAGCAAACAAAATACATTATCAAAAAGTAATTGTCAAAAAAAATTAAAGCCTGTTTTTTTTTTAATGGAATTTTTGACACATTGTCAAATATTTAAATGCTGCTAGCATGCACATAATGAGCTATTTTGTATGTTTGATCTTGTTAGTGTGCTCATTTTAATTAATATAATCGGCTAACATAATAAGAAATGCAAAGTTACCAATGATGTGAATGCTAACGGCTTTTAAACATTTGACAATGTGTCAAAAATTCCATTAAAAAAAAACAAGGTTTTGTATGTTATTTTGGCGTACCAATTTAAGATTTTTTTTTAATTTAGATTGGGTGACGTCACATTTTTATTTTTTTTTTTCACTCAATTTATATAAATAACATTTTGATTACGCTCTAAGGGGTTTTTAATTGTACATAACCAACGACGTCAATTCGTTGTACATAACCAACCAAATGATTTAAATCTTTTTTTACATTTTAGATCATTTTAGGAAGTATTTAAATCTTTTCAAAAGATTTAAATTGTAAAAAATATTTAAATCTTTTGAAACGATTTAAATATTTCCCAAAATGATTTAAAATGTAAAGAAGATTTGAATATAAAAATGATTTATTATTTAAATCTTTCTTTATATACAAAACGATCTTTAATTTAAATCGTTTGTCCAAATGAAAAGTATCTTTGATCTATGATTTAAATCTTTTTTTAAATGATCTTAAACAGCTCTGATTTTAATCATACTTTCTTTTTAAGATTCCAATTTTCTACTAAATGATTATGAAAACTTTGTTTTATTGGTTGCAGACTAGTTAATAATTATTAGATTATAAATTTAAACAATATGCTTTTGCTCAAATTTAAGTTCTTATTCATTATTTCATTTTCTAAGTATAATCATCATACTGGAAGACAAAGATTATATGTACCTACATAGGAATTGCATGATGTTTTTTAAATAATAAAATTATTAAATTTATAGTAGCAATAATAAATAAAAATTGACCATTTTTATCAGTCCTGATTTATAATGTGTAATTTCCTGTTTTTATATAGGTAACATGTTAGCATATGATTTTTTTTTAACCAGATAGTAAAAGGTCACTTTTTAATAGAAAGTAAGCGCAGCATCAGATAATTATAAACTAAACACGATGGCCAACCTGATTATTCTACTGAAGGATTTTAGTGCTAAAGTAAATTATCTGTTAAAAACCTAACCTGTTTAATTTTAGATGGCCATAAGCTCTCTTGGGCCCAATTATGCAGACACCGACGATATGCAAAGAGATGGAGTCGATGGATCTGGTTCTGGAAACGGACCTGACTTTGAAGGTGATGATGATGAGTACACTAGAGGATCCGGATCTGGAAATGGACCAAGTGAGCCCGATGGTAAATATCGAAAACATTTTATCCCTAATGGGATCCGAATCTGCATTAGTAAAAATTTAATTGTCGAAAATTTGATATGGTTTCTCCCATAATATCATCAATGGATAAAAAAAAGTAAACGTCCAAATAAATTAAAATTTTAGGACTTCAATTTTCACTCAAAGCTGTACTTTTTATATCAATTTGCCAAATTGATACTACTTCTTTCCGTAGAAAAATAATTAATTCAATAATACTCATCTTTATCCTAGCTTTTTTTTCAAAACATTTATCATCTCCTGAATCTATAAGCTATTTTGGCTTACAACTCTATGCACGAATTTATAGGTGCCTTCGTTTCTTGAACTCTCTGTGCTGCTCAGAGCAT
This sequence comes from Pissodes strobi, assembly GCA_016904865.1. Taxonomy (NCBI): domain Eukaryota; kingdom Metazoa; phylum Arthropoda; class Insecta; order Coleoptera; family Curculionidae; genus Pissodes; species Pissodes strobi. The sequence goes on from JAEQML010071490.1 coordinate 15,935, forward strand.
ACTTGCTTAATTAGATAAATGTAGTTTGCTCGGAGATCTTCCGCGAACATTTTTATTTTTTTTTATACCGCCATATCAGTGTCGTCAGTTTTTCTTCTGTCCGGAACTTTCAGGGTCCAAGAATTTGTATCATATAAAAATACTACGAAGTATTAACGTTTTTGTATGCGTCTTTTTATGTTA
>JAEQML010071491.1:0-16116 GCA_016904865.1 Pissodes strobi
GCTATAGTAGATCTCTAATATTTATTTTTGTACTAATATGATAATGTGGATATTAACAGTATAAAGGGTAGACGGGATAAGGAAAAGCGTATATTTTTTGACCATCTAATGTAGGCACGAGTGAATTGTACGATATTTTGTCGAAACATAAATTATTTTGTAAACACGCTTAACATTTCTTCCAAATTTTATTTTTGAAATGAATATTCTATGAGAAATCGTACAAAACTATTAAGAACTACATTTGATAATGTTTTTTAACAAATTTTGTGATATCATGCCTTAGATATTATTTTAGAAGAGGGAGCGGGAAATGTGATAAAGATTCAAAATTTGTAACAAAGATAAGTATTGAAAAAATTAAACTATCATTGTAATATAATTATTGTAAATTATAATACATAAGACTGTAAAAATATGTCTTTCTATAGGAGGATGCAGGAAAACCAAGTACTACTAAAGGCAAACCTGAAGTTATGTAACTTATCCAACATATTTCGATTTCAATAACGATAAGGACATACAAATGGGAAATTAAGTGTTGTAAAAATTCTCATTTGCCAGTTCCTTTGCAAAATTTTTCGATCTTTTGATAAATCATTTAAGACAGTGATCGTGTATTACTTTTTTATTGTACGATTATGTATTAGTGTTTCCAAGGAAACTACAATACATTAGAGTTTTTTTAATAGGTTATATCCTTGGTTTTTCTCTGACTTAGCCTGTATTCATGTGTAGATATAAGTAAATAGATCTCTAAAAACTAGGATATTACCATTTTTTTTTTGTAAATCAGTTTTTATTTAATTTTGTAGAAAAAGGCAAACTTCGAAATTTTAGTAACTAATATTTAGTTTTGGCTATTTCGTTCTCACGTGGACTTCGAATTTTGCCTGTAGGAAAGCCTGTGTTTTTTTCGCTTAGTAATTGTACATTTTGATGAGATTTTTTTTGCTAAATAAACTTTCAAAATCCAAAGGGTTTGTTTTATTATCTCTAAAAGATGCGTTTCCAATAACGCAAGGCTACAAATAATAACGAGTAACTGAAATTTTGATTCAGGTACTCTAATATAATTTGTTGCATTAATCTAGCACATCACAATTTCTGGACAAATGAAAGCCAAAGTTTAAGAAGAGACTATATAAATCAATTAAAAAAAAAAACATTTGTGTTTAAAACCATACCTCGGAAGTGAAAATTTTATACCATCCATATCTAACCAATTTGGTATTTTTTCTGACATTGTTGCTGTTTTGTACTTCAATAATAATGGATTGTATTGTGCATGAACGTAACGTATTTATTACTTTAAATTAACAAAGTAAAACTCAATACTGACATGAACAGAATGAATAAATGTCAGTTCTTTTCTAAGTCTCTTGCGATTCTGTCGTTTCCCGGCAACCGCACACGATACCAGATACTTGGTTTGTTACCTCTTATACGCGCCTGGTAGCCGATAGTCTTTAAATCTCACCATACCGCTCGCCTTGAAAGCAGATAGCTTTCAAAATAAACAAATTTTAAGAGTCTAATGGAAGAATGCAAAGCTTCGAAAAAGCTCTCTTTTTAATACCATCATTAGTTCTTACACTAGCCACTAGCACTAACTTGTCTACACCCGGATGCATTTCTTGGATTCTTCCAATCTTCCAATTTATAGGGCTGGTATTGTCTTCACGTATAAGGACCATCAGACCTGATTTAAAAACTTGAAAATCACCTTGCATCCATTTTGTACGTTGCTGTAAATTGTGTAAGTATTCCATCGACCATCTTCGCCAAAATATTTGGATAATGTGCTGAACATGTTGATATTTAGACAGCCGGTTAATGTTGATGTCTTCTACATTTTCTTCGGGTAGAGCATCTAGTCTTGAACCAATCAGGAAATGCCCGGGAGTGAGAGGATTTAGGTCGGATGGATCATTGGACAATGGACAGATGGGACGTGAATTAAGTATGGACTCAATTTGTGTAAGAATAGTATAAAATGTTTCATATGTTAAGTGAGTAGACCCTATAGATCGAATTAAATGATGTTTCATTTGTTTAATCGCCGATTCCCACAGGCCGCCAAAATGCGGTGCTCTGGGTGGAATGAAATGCCATGATATCTGAGAGATAATATTGAAAACTATGATTATTATTTAAAATCGCAAATTTTTTAAAAATATCACTAATTTGGTTGGCTGCTCCAGCAGTTGTCTGACCATATATGTTTTGATAATCCCCTACGAGCAAAAAACCTTTTCAATGCATTTAAAAATATTGGAGTGGATACATCTCCAGCCAATTCCAAATGAACGGCCTTAGTTGAGAAACAAATGAAAAGGCACACATACACCTTTACTAACTTACGACTCCGCAACGTGCCGTCTTTAACTAAAACTCCATCATTGGAGCAAACCCAGTAGGCTTAGTCCTGAAGTACGGAACACAATTTCGAATAATCTGCTTTATCGAATTTTTAGCATTGATGGGCCAAAATATTGATTTAACCGATGCCAGAACTGTCTGAACGCCGCCATGTAAAGTTCTTTTGTGCTCGTAAGATATAACAAGGTCAGTGAAAAAATGTTTAGCCGGTAATAAAATCGGAATTTTTCTGTCATTACACTTACAATCTTGCTATGCTTTGATTCACGGCTTTGGTGAGTTTTTTAGATCAGAAATTTCTTTAGAGAATTCTACGTTTTGAACAAATTTGACCAAAATAATTAAAGCCTTATACATTTCTTCCGCGCCTAATGTTTTTGGGTTCTTTATTTCATTATCCTTATTTATCCGTTTTAATTTTAAATTATTGATAAACCTTTGACAAAGCGCGGTGATACGTTGTAATTTAATTAAATCTGAATAACGGTGTAATAAATCAAAATGTGTTGTGACGATGAAACATGAAGTTTGTACATTTCTTTTTTCTGGAATTTCTGACAAATCAAAATTATTAAACTCAGCACAGGCCAATGTTCATAATTACTACTGAGCCAATTAGGACCGGACCACCACAACTTCAAATTTAATAACGTACGGGGATCACACCCCCTGGAAATTACGTCTGCTGGATTATTTGCGGAACATACATGGCGCCAGTTTTTTGTGTCAGATGGACCTTGTATTTCTGACACCCTATTGGCTATAAATGTTTTCCAGTGTGTGGGTTCCCGCGATAACCAAGCCAAAACAATTTTCGAATCGGTCCAATAAAAGATCTCAATGTTTTGTAGATTCAACGCCTTTATGCAGGTATTAACGAGACGTGCCAAAAGTAACGCACCACTTAACTCTATTCCCAAGTTAAAGTTAAGTGGTGCGTTACTTTTGAAATGACTTTAAGTGGCGTTACCCGTGATTTAGAACATAATAGTTGAGTAAAATTTTTCCCATGGGAATCTACACTCCGCAGTTAAATACAAACTCCGTAGGCTACTTCCGAGGCATCCGTGAAACCATGAATTTGAAAATATGTTGATAAAAGAGCATGCCTAGGTATAGAAATCTTATCAAGATCTGCTAAGCTGGAAAAAAATTAAAAAAACTGTGAACAATGAATTTCGGGAATAGGATCGTCTCAACCGAGTTTCAGCTTCCCTAACTGTTGCAATATGCATTTGGCCTTTATGACTACAGGCCCAACAATGCCCAAAGGGTCAAAAATTTGACTTATGATAGATAAAATGGTTCTCTTGGTGAAGCTCTTAGCAAAAACCTTAATGTTAACTGCAAACTGAAACCTATCCAAATTTGGATTCCATAAAATGCCTAATGTTTTAACCGTTTTATCTGTATCGGAAAAAAGAAAGTTCTGCTGTTTCTCGTTTGATTCTAGAATATCTTTCGAGCTTGACATAAACTGTGTTAAGGTGAACCCCCCTGATTTTAAAATGTTTGTGATTTTGACCTTTGATTTTAATAAATTTTCAATTGTGTCTTCCCCTGTAATCAAGTCGTCCACGTAGAAACCATTTAGAATGTTCTCGCATGATTTAGGAAAATGTTCCTTATTAAGGATTGCAACCTCATTTAAAGTTCTTATTGCTAAAAAGGCAGAAGAAGCGACACTATAAGTAACTGTGTTTAAGACGAAATGAGAAAAGTCCTTTTCAGGACTGTCACGCCATATGATCCTTTGAAGGTTTCTATGTTCAGGCTTTATCTTAACTTGTCTATACATTTTGCATATGTCTTCCTTCAGTACAAAATTATGTTTCCTGAATCTCAACAAAATAGAAAACAAGTCAGACTGTATGGTTGGACCAACATACGAGACATCATTAACTGAAATATTTGTAGAACTTTTCGCACTAGCGTCGAAACCTACGCGTAATTTCGTTGTAACGCTATTTTCTTTGTAGACGCCATGATGAGGCAGATAGTAAACAACGTCTGTTTTGTACTTCAATAATAATGGACTGTATTGTGCATGAACGTAACGTATTTATTACTTTAAATTAACAAAATAAAACTCAATACTGACATGAGCAGAATGAATAAATGTCAGTTCTTTTCTAAGTCTCTTACGATTCTGTCGTTTCCCGGCAACCGCACACGATACCAGATACTTGGTTTGTCACCTCTTATATGCGCCTGGTGGCCAATAGTCTTTAAATCTCACGATACCGCTCGCCTTGAAAGCAGATAGCTTTCAAAATAAACAAATTTTAAGAGTCTAATGGAAGAATGCAAAGCTTCGAAAAAGCTCTCTTTTTAATACCATCATTAGTTCTTACACTAGCCACTAGCACTAACTTGTCTACACCCGGATGTATTTCTTGGATTCTTCCAATCTTCCAATTTAGAGGGCTGGTATTGTCTTCACGTATAAGGACCATCAGATCTGGTTTCAAAACTTGAGAATCACCTTGCATCCATTTTGTACGTTGCTGTAAATTGTGTAAGTATTCCATCGACCATCTTCGCCAAAATATTTGGATAATGTGCTGAACATGTTGATATTTAGACAGCCGGTTAATGTTGATGTCTTCTACATTTTCTTCGGGTAGAGCATCTAGTCTTGAGCCAATCAGGAAATGCCCGGGAGTGAGAGGATTTAGGTCGGATGGATCATTGGACAATGGACAGATGGGACGTGAATTAAGTATGGATTCGATTTGTGTAAGAATAGTATAAAATGTTTCATATGGTAAGTGAGTAGACCCTATAGATCGAATTAAATGATGTTTCATTTGCTTAACCGCCGATTGCCACAGGCCGCCAAAATGCGGTGCTCTGGGTGGAATAAAATGCCATGATATCTGATTTTCTGAGAGATAATATTGAAAACTATGATTATTATTTAAAATCGCTAATTTTTTAAAAATATCATTAATTTGGTTGGCTGCTCCAGCAAAGTTAGTACCGTTGTCTGACCATATATGTTTTGATAATCCCCTAGGAGCAAAAAACCTTTTCAATGCATTTAAAAATGTTGGAGTGAATAAATCTCCAGCCAATTCCAAATGAACGGCCTTAGTTGAGAAACAAATGAAAAGGCACACATACACCTTTACTTACGACTCCGCAACGTGCCGTCTTTAACTAAAAAGGGTCCTGCATAGTCAATACCACATGATAAGAAAGGACGTGATGGATTGACTCTTGAGCTTGGTAGATGTCCCATCATTGGAGCAAACCCAGTAGGCTTAGTCCTGAAGCACGGAACACAATTTCGAATAATCTTTTTTATCGAATTTTTAGCATTGATGGGCCAAAATCTTGATCTCACCGATGCCACAACTGTCTGGCGCCATGTAAAGTTCTTTTGTGCTCGTAAGATATAACAAGGTCAGTGAAAAAATGTTTAGCCGGTAATAAAATCGGAATTTTTTTGTCATATGCTACATCAGCGTTAAGTAGTCTTCCCCCTACGCGTAAAACACCTTCCTTATCCAAGAAGGGACTTATGCTTATAATCTTGCTATGCTTTGATAACGACTTTGGTGAGTTTTTTAGATCAGAAATTTCTTTAGAGAATTCTACGTTTTGAACAAATTTGACCAAAGTAATTAAAGCCTTATACATTTCTTCCGCGCCTAATGTTTTTGGGTTCTTTATTTCATTATCCTTATTTATCCGTTTTAATTTTAAATTATTAATAAACCTTTGACAAAGCGCGGTGATACGTTGTAATTTAATTAAATCTGAATAACGGTGTAATAAATCAAAATGTGTTGTGACGATGAAACATGAAGTTTGGACATTTCTTTTTTCTGGAATTTCTGACAAATCAAAATTATTAAACTCAGAACAGGCCAATGTTCATAATTACTACTGAGCCAATTAGGACCGGACCACCACAACTTCAAATTTAATAACGTACGGGGATCACACCCTTTGGAAATTACGTCTGCTGGATTATTTGCGGAACATACATGGCGCCAGTTTTTTTGTGTCAGAGAGACCTTGTATTTCTGACACCCCCTATTGGCTATAAATGTTTTCCAGTGTGTGGGTTCCCGTGATAACTAAGCCAAAACAATTTTCGAATCGGTCCAATAAAAGATTTCAATGTTTTGTAGATTCAATGCCTTTATGCAGGTATTAACGAGACGTGCCAAAAGTAACGCACCACTTAACTCTAACTTGGGAAGTGAAATGACTTTAAGTGGCGTTACCCGTGATTTAGAACATAATAGTTGAGTGTAATTTTTCCCATGGGAATCTACGCTCCGCAGATAAATACAAACTCCGTAGGCTACTTCCGAGGCATCCGTGAAACCATGAATTTGAAGTCGATTATATGTTGATAAAAGGGCATGCCTAGGTATAGAAATCTTATCAAAATCTGCTAAGCTGGAAAAAAATTAAAAAACTCTGAACAATGAATTTCGGGAATAGGATCGTCCCAACCGAGTTTCAGCTTCCATAACTGTTGGAATATGCATTTGGCCTTTATGACTACAGGCCCAACAATGCCCAAAGGGTCAAAAATTTGACTTATGATAGATAAAATGGTTCTCTTGGTGAGGCTCTTAGAAAAAACCTTAATGTTAACTGCAAACTGAAACCTATCCAAATGTGGACTCCATAAAATGCCTCATGTTTTAACCGTTTTATCTGTATCGGAAAAAAGAAAGTTCTGCTGTTTCTCGTTTGATTCTAGAATATCTTTCGAGCTTGACATAAACTGTGTTAAGGTGAACCCCCCTGATTTTAAAATGTTTGTGATTTCGACCTTTGATTTTAATAAATATTCAATTGTGTCTTCCCCTGTAATCAAGTCGTCCACGTAGAAACCATTTAGAATGTTCTCGCATGATTTAGGAAACTGTTCCTTATTAAGGATTGCAACCTCAGTTAAGGTTCTTATTGCTAAAAAGGCAGAAGAAGCGACACTATAAGTAACTGTGTTTAAAACGAGATGAGAAAAGTCCTTTTCAGGACTGTCACGCCATATGATCCTTTGAAGGTTTCTATGTTCAGGCTTTATCTTAACTTGTCTATACATTTTGCATACGTCTCCCTTGAGTACAAAATTATGTTTCCTGAATATCAACAAAATAGAAAACAAGTCAGACTGTATGGTTGGACCAACATACGAGACATCATTAAGTGAAATATTTGTAGACCTTTTCGCACTAGCGTCGAAAACTACGCGTAATTTCGTTGTAACGCTATTTTCTTTGTAGACGCCATGATGAGGCAGATAGTAAACAACGTCATTAGTTTGGATTTGTGATTTATCTAATCGTGTCATGTGACCTAAGTCCTCATATTCTTTAATAAATTTGAAATATAATTCGGAAACGTTAGGTTGCTTAATTAACTTATTTTCTAAACTTAAAAACCGTTTTTTTTGCCATTTTTAAACTTTCAACAATGTTTCTATATCCGTCTTTTAAAAGCAATGCCACTGTAAAACGTCCCGTGTCATCCCTTGTATAATTTTCCAAAAACTTATTCTCGCAAAATTGTTCGTCCCTAGTAAACTTAGAAATTATATCATTGTGCGGAATTTCATCCACTGTCCAAAATTTTTCAAGCTGATCTTGAATTCTTATATCATTTGTAGAAAGTAAACATGTTTCTGCATCTATGAAGTTATTAATTTGCAGAGGCCCTGTAACTAACCATCCCAATTTGGAACTTTGCAATATAGGAGCATTTTTACCCAATGAGATTTTTCCTGAAGAAAGTAATTTATAAAAAATTGATGCCCCCAAGTAAAACATCTACCTTATGTGACTCATGAAAATTGGGATCTGCAAGAGAGATTCCGTCTGCGAGATTCAATTCTGAAATTTCAAAACTCTTACTCGGAATATAATCTGTAATGTTATTAAGAACCAAAAATGTGACTGTTTTATAAAAACTGCTGTTTAAAGAACTAATTGTCGTGCTAACCTTTTGCGAAATGTTAGAAACAACTTGATTAATGCCGCTGATTGGAAAATTATTTTTTTCTGTTGGCAAATTAAGTTTTTTTAACTAAGTTCGACGTAATAAAATTGCTTTGAGATCCTCCGTCTAATAAGCATCTACAGTGAACCATGTTACGATCTCTGTCAAAGATACCAATGATGGCAATCGCTAAGAGAATAAGAGAATTATTGCCTTGACTACAATGTGCACTAACACTAAAATTGAGAACCTTCAGCTGATTGACTTTGAGTGCTATCTGATGAATGATCTTGCGAAACCTTAGATACATCATTATCATTATTCCTATGTAATAGCGTATTATGTTTTTTACTTTTACAAAGTTTAGCTTAGCTAGAAAGTTTTAAGAAATCATTGCAATAAAATAAGCAGTGTTCTTGTTTACAATAAAAACATTTAAGTCTTTTATCCGTAGCAACATGATCTGTTTTCCCCTTTGTTGTGATCTCTGTTTGAGTTATTATCAAAAGTACAATTATATAAAGTTTCCAATAACTGACATCTTGCATTTAAAAATTTAGAAAATTCATCAAGCTTAGGCAAAACATTTGGCTCAATTTTGCTTTCCTATTCGCGTTTGCTAATAAAATCTAATTTTGAAACAAATAAAAAAAATAAAATTGTGTCCCATAATTCAACAGGCTGACCTAAATTTTTTAATATTCTCATGTTTTTATTGAAGCAGTCTAAAAAATTGCGCATACCAGTTGCGTTTTCTCTTGCTAACGTTGGGAGCTCAAAGAGGTTTTTTAAATGTGTATTTATAATAGCTCTTTCGTTTTCATATCTTTCCTTTATGAGATCCCAAGCCGTTAAGTAGTTATTATCCGTAACCTCCAATGACTGAACAACCCCCGAGCGCTCACCCTTTAAACATGATATTAAATAATGAAACTTTTGCACGTTACCTTAAGCTTTATTAGCATTAATAAGTGAGTTAAAGGAGTTGAAAAAATGCATACATTTATCATATGAACCGTCAAAGGTAGGCAAATTAATTGTTGGTAAATTAACAGTGTTGATACGAGAGGTGCCCTGAACATTTGCTTCCTCAACCACGCCACTGGCAGGCAATTTTGAATCCTCTAACAGCTTTTGCCCTTGAGCTATTACCTCAAAATAATAACTTTCAAAATCGTCTCTTTGAATCTGCTGATCTCCGCTAATATCTAATTTCTCAATTTGTAACTGAATTGCTTCAAATTCATCAAGTAATGTCTCTGCTTTTATTAATCGTTCTGTTAATTCGATTACATTTTGTGAGATTAAAAATTTTGTCTTCATAAAACTTTTAAATCGTGTTAATTTCCCTTTTTTAGCACCCCTGTTAACAATTAACTGTTTTAAAGAATCTGCTGTCGAAATTTCTTGGTTATCACTCATCTTGATAAAAATATTAAAATAAATAAATTTTACTTATGAATCAAAGCGCTGTGAATAAATTTGTGAATCCAATGGATCTTAATGAATCATGCATGAATATAGTATGTGTATGTAGGAATTTAAGGAATGACCTATTTAAAGGAAAATAAATGGAATGAGCACACCTGATTAAGCCTGTGACTCTCCGCTCGCCATGCTTCAAGTTTTGACTTCGCTGGATTCTGGATTCGTGTCTTTTTCACCTGACGAATACCATGTAATTATTCGCCAATTTCCAATGATTCACTTGTAATATCCGGTTCGAAGTTCACCATTGTTTGTACTTCAATAATAATGAACTGCATTGTGCATGAATGTAACGTATTTATTACTTTAAATTAACAAAGTAAAACTCAATAATGACATGAACAGAATGAATAAATGTCAGTTCTTTTCTAAGTCTCTTGCGATTCGGTCGTTTCCCGGCAACCGCACACGATACCAGATACTTGGTTTGTCTCCTCTTATACGCGCCTGGTGACCAATAGTCTTTAAATCTCACCAGTTGCTATGATAATCAATAAATTTCTTGAAAATTTTAATTTTTTATGGCAGTGGCACACACACTAAAGGAGATCCTATGGCACTCGACGAGCGGTGTGTGTGCGACGATGTTGATTGACATGGGTCTCGAATAGTTTGGGTTAGTTTGGGTTAGTCATGCGCTATTTATTGGCGTCTGTCGTAACTGTCTGACAGGCGTTGCTGGGGGCGGGATGATGCGGGCCAAATCCTGGGAACACCTGTCGTAAAAATATCTGTAAAACAGGAAAATCTCGGCCACATGTCTGGGGTGTTCCAGGCTATTTAGATATCCCGGGTGGTCGCATATTTACACATCCTACTGTACGACGGCGACGGCACCAGGGTGCTGAAACCGGTTAGGTTTTGTAGCTCTACAAAGGTCATTGATTTGGGCACCTATCGACACAAACCGATGTCTCTACGTTCTAGCAAAATTTCTACAAAGCTACGGTGGTGTAGTAGGGAGAGTGTTTGCCTGTTATTCCTGCTCTGCGGGTTCTATTCCCGTCAGATGTTTTGTTTATTGTTTTTTATTAATTTTGGGTTAGTTTCGGTTAGCCTGGGGTTAGTTTTGGTTAGCATTTGATTAGTTCTTGTTGATTGAGCCCCCGTAGCAAGCGAAGCGAGCGGAGAGCCATGCAAAACCACAATAATACCTATGATAGCCGGTTTCCGGTACCGGCTAGACGTTAGTATAAAAGGATCCCGCAATCTTTCCAAAACCGTAACGCTAAAAGCCATTGTGCAGGCCATTAATAGGACTAAAATTATTAAATAATATTTTTTCTACAGCCGCGCGCAAAATAACTAAATACTAAATTCAAATGAAATCGCAAAATCAACTAATGCCGTGGATCCTTATTTTGCGCTCTAGCGCGAACATGGAAAAGAAAATTCTCGCTTTTTCTGTCTAGTGTGCTGAATGGTCATGGAAACCGAAGATAAATAAATGACAGTCGTGCGTTTGTTACAGTTTGTTGCTGGCAATTCTGTTCTAAATATGCCCAAAGCCCGAACATAATATGTCAAAACTGACAGTCATTCGCAAATTTCAGAATAAGTATAGAGAAAAATGTGCATTTAATTTTAAAAAATACGGCTGTAGAAAAAGTTCTGTGTGTTTTTCGAGCGCAAAGTAAGATTGCAGTTTTCGAAAGATTACTGCGCTCTGCTACGCGTCGCGCAGTAATATTCTTTCTCAAGCGGCAATCCGATACTTTGCGCTCTAAATACACAAATAACTATTGCTATGTATGTAGGTGTCTAAATCAATGAGCTTTTGTAGCGGTTTCAAAAACTAACAGATTTGAGCACCCTGGTGCCGTCGTATAGCAGGATGTGTAAATATGCTCCCGGGTCAACTTCAGGTCGCCGACGAGACGCACAACTCTCTTCTGAATGAAATCCAGCGGCTAGGGTGTGCTTAGGTACGGCACCCCAGACATGTGAGCAATATTCTAAGCACGGTCTTATTTGCACCTTGTAGAGCAAGAGTAGCTGCTGCGGTGTATATAGGTAGTTTTTTGCTGCGAAATAGCGCACCAAGGTTCTGCGAGGCTGATCTTACGATGTTAGCCACGTGGTCATGCCAGGACATACTGCTGTTGACCAAGATATCCAGTAGTTCAATTGACAAGGATGAAGGAATGGTCGATGCTGCCTTAATGAGATCAGAGCACCCCGTATTGGCTTTCTTGACAAACGTGGCTGCTTGGGTTTTTGCAGCATTAAATTGGACCGAATTAAATCCTGTCGCCTCGAGTTAAAATTTTCTCCAGATCTTGATTAATTGTTGTAATATGCTCCCGTTTGTAGTGACAAATCTCATTCGCTCCTAAAGGTTTTTCTGATCTTAATTGGAAGACAACGGTTCTGTCATCTGCAAAGCTGTAAACAGGATTATTGGTTTCGGCTAGCAGGTAATTAAGATAGATGAGGAATAGACTTGATGAAAATGATGCGCCCTGAGGCACTCCCGCTTTTATAATGAATATTTCTGAGATGTGTCCATCAATTATAACGTGCAGAGATCGGTTCTTTAGGAAACTGGCAAGACAGCTGCAGAGAGACGCTTGCCCTTCGAAGGACGCTAGTTTGTTGAGCAATCGATCATGCCAAACTATGTTGAATGCCTTCGAAATACCTCTTTCTCAATTGTTCTACTCCATATATGAGTGATATAGGCCAGTACGTAATACATCTCCTATCGATCTCTGTTGCTGATTGGTTATCGCTAATTATTCTGTTGGTCTCAAGGTACTTGAGTTGATTGACTACCCTTTCCATGACTTTTTAAATTATTGGAAGTAAGGAAGTTGGACGATGGCTTGCCTTTTTTTGGTACAGGTTGCATTCGAGCGACTTTCCAAGAAGATGGGTAGATCTCTTTTCGGTAGAGAGTGATATTTGTGATCAACGTGTGCAGGATAATCAGGATAGATTATTGTGTGAAAAGTGTAATGTTTGGAAGCATCGGATATGTATGTCCTTATCGCAAAAAAATTACACACAAATAAGTAAATCCACTGAGCCATGGTATTGTGGAAACTGCAAAAAGGAGAGAAGTAAAAAACGACAAACCAAAAATTATACAATTAATGATGATATGGCTAAACTGGAGGATATGAACCAGAAATTAAAATTCATTAAATTCGAAGAGCAAGTTAAGATGAATGAAAGCCTCCAACGTGAACTGACGGACATTAAAAAGCAACTCAATAAAAAAGAACAAAAATAATTAAGAAACAACTTCATTATCCATGGTGTCCCTCATAAGCAAAATGAAAATTTGTCAGAAGTAATAAGTAAAATTGGGCAAGACTATTGGAAAATTCACATCATATAGACTCGGAAAGTAGGGTGAAAGGAACGGGGCAATAAGGTGACTTTTGAGAATTAAAATATGAAAATGGGAATGATAAAATCCAAAAATAAGTACAACCCACAATGCAAAGATTTAGGATACAACAACAATAATAATAGAATCTATTTGAATCATGAGTTAACTAAAACAAATTTCGAACTGTTCAAGGAAGCAAAAACCTTTAAAACAAATAACAATTACAAGTTCCTATGGGTGGCAAAATCCTTCTAAGAAAGGATGACAATTCAGAGTGTGCAGGTTGAGAGTAGGGATCAATTAAAAAAATTAAAAAATATTTGAGGGGCCTCGAGAAAAAATTTCGATTGCTTATATGTATATACAGAGTATACGGAATAAAATGGATGATGTGCAAGGATTTGAACAATTGCAGCGATATATTAGGATTGTCAGAGGCATGGTTAGATGAGAGAGAAGTTTTTCTATTTAATCTACGTAATTATGAGGCTATGCATTCCTGTAGGCCAACCAGAGGAGGTGGCGTTTCAATTTACATAAAAGAAGACATTAACAACGTTGAAGTGGAAAAATCGGTTTGTAATGAAAAAATAAATTGGTTGCGTGTTGGCATAGGTGAACGAAAATTAAAGGTTAGTGCTGTTTACAAACCACCATCGCATGATAATGGTGTATTCTTAACAAAATTGGAATCAATTATAAAACAATATCAAAAAAAAAAACATTTGATAATTGGAGACTTTAATATACATTTACTAAGTAACAATGATGTAACTAATGATTATGCAACTTTGTTAACATTTAATACTACTGATGAATTCGGTGCTACCAGAGTTACAGATCACAGTGCAAGTCTCATAGATCATGTATTATTAGATCAATATATAAGAATAAATTGCTCAGTCAAGGTTACAAATAATTCTCTCTCTGATCATAAATTACTGTCTATTACTATCGATAATAATGTTAAGGTTTATAAGCCAAAAAAAAATTCAAGATACTAGATTTGTTGATTATGAAAAATTTAAGTCATTATTTAAGCATAAGATTGATAATGTGAATGTTCAATCATTTGGCAAGCTGATAGATTTAATTAAAATATGTAAAACTGAATCAGAATATGTAAAAACAATTAGAATTCATAAAAATAATGATTGGATCAATAAAGAACTACTCGAATTGATGAAACAGCGTGATAACGTCTATGATTTGCTAATAAAAAATCGGGGTAATTTACAGATTAATACAGAATTTAAAAAAATAAAAAATAAAGTCAACAATAAAATAAAGAATTTAAAAAATCGTTATTTTCAAATTAAATGGAAACGTACAGGAACCAATTTGAAAAAAAGTGGATTTTTATCAATCAGTTTATAAAAAATCAATGGAAACAAATATTAGCTCTTTAAACATTAATAATCTAATAGTTGAGGATACGGATGACATAGTGGATAGTTTGAATGAACATTTTGCAGGAGTAGGAAAAAACATTGTTAAAGAAATTAAAAATGAAATTAACTCACGGCCAAACTTTGTTGGAAGTGCAGAGATTTATTGTGAAAATAGTATGTTTCTTGATATAACAAACGAAATAGAGATTAGCGAAATTATACAGGAACTTAAGGGTAATTCTGCACCAGGCCATGATCAAATTACAGTCTTAGACATTAATAATTTAAACAGATATAGTACCAATTTTAAAGAAAATAATTAATAATATATTAATTAGTGGAAGATTCCCACACGAATTAAAAAACAGTAAAAGTAACCCAATTTATAAAAGTGGCAAAAAAAATCTTATGAATAATTACAGGCCAATATTTGTTGTAAGTGTATTTTCAAAAATTATCGAAAAACTAATAAAGAAACGGATGTTGGCATTTATGGAAAAATTTATTTCTGTAGACGAGTTCCAATATGGTTTTGTTAAAAATAACAGTGCAAGTGCTACAGTAGACCTTGTGAACCATGTATCCAAGGCTTTGGATAACGAACAATTGCAATATTGCAGTGTTTGTGGACCTCAAGAAGGCATTTGATGTTGTGAGTTTTGACATTCTGTTGGACAAGCTGGAAAAAATGGGATTTAGAGGTAATATTTATAATTTAATTCAATCATATCTATGTAACAGAATTTAGTAGGTACGTCAAGCATAAGGGTATGTAAATGTGTAGTAAATATTAACACATATGGGGTACGACAGGAGTCAGTCCTTGGTCCTCTCCTTTATTCCCTTTATGTACTGAACTTTAAAAGAGCAAACCTTAAGGCTCGGTAGTTCACATTTGCAGATGACACGGTATTGGTATATATAGGCTCAGACGCAAAAAATCTCAATCAAATAGTCAATGTTGATCTTCATTGCTACATGCAGTGGCTGCTTTCTAATAGAATGAAAATCAATATTGAAAAAAACAAGTAAATGTTGCTCAAACAAAAGAATAAATTAGTTGGAGACATGGAAATTAAAGTTGATAACTATACATTACAAAGAGTATCGGTAATGAAATATGGGATTACACGTTGATGAAAATTTGAAATGGTCGGAACATATTCACAATATATATAAAAAGGTTGTTCCAATGATTCCAATTATCTTTAGGTGCAGAGACTATCTGTCCATTAAGAGCAAAAATAATGAATATCATGCATTTTTTTGAGCCAATTCAGGTACTTACTTCTTGTGTGGGGTATGTGTGGTAGTGCAAATCTTAACCCAATGCAAAGTTTACAAAATAAGGTTTTAAAAGTTATTTACGGTTATGAGAGACGTACACACACGGACGCTCTATATGGGGAGTTGGGTGTCTGGAGGCTCAGTAGGGTGCTAGAGATGGAACAATCGAAATTAATTTTCAGGATAATACACAAACAACAATGGTGTAATATAGTTCGCCCAGCCGTTGTTGACCCTCGAAAAGCATGGATTTGCATGCGTTTCGAG
>JAEQML010071492.1:0-16116 GCA_016904865.1 Pissodes strobi
AATTTCTTATTAATAATATTCTTATCGAGAGACAAGCTTGGATTGAAAATAAACTTAAAAACCTAGCACATATATATTAAGGGAAACGCATGCTATTTCAGCAAGGATTATTTTATAGAAAGTAGATTCACACTATATAGACAAGAGCTTCCAGGAAGCTAGGGAAAGTAGGAATAAAAAGAGTAATATCTGTTAAAGCAAATGAAAAACAAGAAGAGTGAGGTTGAACGCGAGAGCTCTGCAAATGTCTGACTTGATCAATTAAACGTTGCGGAAGTTCGCAAACAATAACCAAATTAGATGTTAGGTCATCAATAGAAGTTAGTAAACTTTCTAAACAGACAAACTCAAAAGCAAGGAAATTTTATTATTTTCCCCTAACATCTAATTTCGCTTTCTAAACTTTTTAGTTTTCGGTTAAAACGTTCCCCATTTCGATCATTTGTTTCTTTAGTTCTTATTTTCATGTTTTATTTTTTTTATATTTTTTGTTTACCAATGTGACAATACACAGGAATGAACTTCTAACATGTTCGAAATACGATTTAATAATTATTTTTTCCCTAAATTCGACAATATTCAAGTCAAATTCTCGATCAGCATTGGCGCGAGACGAAATGTTGAGGGATTTGATTGGAAAGAGAAACCAGATACAGAAAGACAAACTCCGTTAATACCTCAACTGGTGCGAGCAGTTTGATTACGGGGAGTGACGCCCTCGCCATTCCGAGAATGCCACGGGATATGGCCCATCAAATCCCATCGTCCTCCTCCAGGCTGGAGAACACCAAAGTACAAAGTCTGGAGCTGATCACTGGGGAGTGACTCAACAAACGCCATTCTTACCCTTGTCAGACTAGGGACCACCGATCCCTCCAGTGGAAACGGCCCTAGATGGTAGATGCATAGGCCTACTCGCATCGTCCGGTGAAAGACCACCCCACCAGAACTGGGAAGTGCTAAGTGGTTTGTCCGAATTACGTTTCGCTTGTGGTTCCGGGGTCTACAGTAGGAATATATGGACATGATGGTGCTTCCAGAATCAAAATATTCCGGAGGCAAACTCCCCGGCTATGCGGATCTCCGGGGGGCCCTGGGAGCCCGCAATTCACAGGCAGCAGATACCGAACCAATTTAGAATAGATGTCTGCAATATAGGAGGCCTAAATACAAACATAAATTCGGTACACAACATCTACAAACAAATAGACCACCCATACTAACCCTTACAGAAACAAATGTTTGTTCTACAAAAAAGTATGTCTACAACAACCACAGTAAACTACCTCTATCCTGGTTACGACTTATCCACATTTAGACATAAGTCAGGAATATGCCTTTTGTCCTAATCGAACTTTCATGTCACCGCGAGGAAACACTCGAACCGAACAACCATGACGTCATGTGGCTCAAGTTCACCGCCAAATGATTAACCGAGTTTATATGCTGTCTCTATCGCCCTCCGAGCGATATAGCCTACCAAAGCTTTTTTACAACACTAGCTACCACTTTTGACTCAATAGCATTTGCCATCAGCTGCGGCCTTACTCAACTTGTAGATGAACCAACTTGAACCTCAGAGAGGGGCGAATTCGCCGCCCTTAGGTACTTCCGACCACAAACTTATTACAACGGTTTGTGAATTGCCACTTCTACAGAAGGTTCCACCGTTACCTCGCAAAATCTGGAATTACAATTCTGCAAATTGGCACTATCTAAGGGAGTTCCACCCACATTTTGCTTGGCTCGACGTCTGCTTTACACGATATCTACACTATACCCATCTTCCTGGAAAGTCGCTCGAGTGCAACCTGTTCCAAAAAAGGCAAGAAAAGCACGCCCTCAATCTATCGCCTAATTGCCTTACTTCCCATAATGTATAAAGTCATGGAAAGTGTTGTCAGTCAGCAACCACTCAAATACCGCGAGAACAACAGAATAATCAGCGATAATCAATACGGCTTACGCAAAGAGATATCGACGGGAGATATATTGGCCAATGTCACTCATATATGGAGCAGGGCAATTGAGAACTAGGGAGAGTCTCGAGCGATTGCGTTGGATATTTCGAAGGCATTCGACAGAGTTTGGCATGGCGGATTGCTCAACTAACTGCCATCCTTCGGACTGCCAGCCTCTCTCTGCGCGGGCGTGTCTCAGAGCGCAGGGACAGATGACAGTACCCTTGTCTCCCAATTTCGGTAAGAAAAGCCTTTACCAGCGACTGAGACTTATCACCTCAGACAGGAGCAGATTACAGCAATTAACCAGGAGAAAATTCAAACTTGGGGCGACAGAAATTTGGTTCAGTTCAATGCAGCAAAGACCCAAGCAGCCACGTTTACCAAGAGGGCCAAAACGGCGGGCCCTGACATCATTATGGCAGAATCGACCCTCCCTTCATCCTCGTCAATCGGACTACTGGGTGTCTCGGTCAACAGCAATATGTCCTGGCATGACATTTATAAACACATTTTATAAACTGCATACTATTGCACACCATAGCAAAACACCCTGATCTGATTAGAGTTGATATTTGGTAATGTAACGTAACTGGGTATCATGATTATTAATAATATCATAGATATCATTACTATAATACTGGCTAACATGGAATCAATACATATAGTTAAGTAAGCTCACGACTATCAGTGGCGGCTCGTCGGGGTGGGCAGGGTGGGCAGGGTGGTCAGTGCCCACCCTATAAAAATTCATTAAAATGTAAAATAAAAAAGAAAAACATTATTTTTTTTTCGTTCGCAGTATTATATATTATTATAGAACAAATATAATTCAAAAACTTATATTAGTATTATATTATTAATCATTTAAAACTTCACCGAAAACAGGAGCGCAAATCGCTGACTATTATACCAAATAAATCGTATCTCCCCAAAGACATTTAATAACTCCCTATATAGGCCAGTCGTATCGTCTATATCCAGTGCCGCCTGCTAAAGAATACAGTGCGGCGCGCGGCAGCGGGGCGAGCCCAAACGACCTGACCCACCCAAAGACAAACGCAATTGATATTTCTAATGAGAAAGACAAAGAGGGAGGAGTGGCGCGTGTGTCTGAAGTACACCAGCCATGTCATATCCAAGGCGCTCTAGGTAGCATCTTAAGAAATAATGACAATGACATAAATATTGTTTGTTTTTCCATATTTGACCATAATAAAAGCTGTCTTTCGGCCTATAATTTCTTTGTAATATGTCTAGTTTCTCGGTTTTAATAAGCAAAGCCAAAAATATTGTTTTTAACAATAAATTAATCAATTCAGCACGGATACAGGAATTTTCAGATTCACCAGACTGCCATTCGGCTTAAAAGTTAGCCCTAATAGCTTTCAGAGGATGATGATCATCGCATTCGCAGGCATTACACCCGAAAATCTTTTCTGTACATGGACGACATCATAGTAATAGGTTGTTCGAAAAACCACCACCTTAAACATCTAAAAAGCGTTTTTGAGACATGCAGGAAGCACAACTTAAAATTAAACCCAGAAAAATGTACATTCTTTCAAAACTAAGTAACATATTTAGGACACAAAATTATCAGCGCAGGCATTGTACCAGACGACTCTAAATACGATATAGTAAACAAATATCCAACCCCGAAGAATGCCGACGAAGCAAAACATTTTATTGCATTTTGTAACTACTATCGTAGATTCATCCCCGGGTAAATATGCTTGCCAAATAAAAATGTTCAATTTAACTGGTCACAGGAGTGCCAAAATGCATTTAACACTTTAAAAGCTGCTCTAATAGACCCAAAAATTCTACAGTATCCCGATTTTAGGAAATAATTAATTTTGACTGCGGATGCATCGAAAGAGGCATTTGGAGCAGTTCTATCGCAGAACTTCGAGGGAAAAGATCTACCCATTGCATACGCCTCTAGAGCATTTACGAAAGGAGAAGCAAATAAGGCAACAATAGAGAAAGAACTAGTCGCTATACATTGAGCAATAAATCATTTCAGAGCTTATTTATATGGGAAGACATTCCTAGTCAAGTCCGACCACAAACCACTTGTTTACCTATTTGCAATGAAAAACCCATCGTCAAAATTGACCTAAATGAGACTCGATTTGGAAGAGTTCGACTTTAAAGCAAACTACATAAAAGGGAAAGACAATGTCTTGAACGAAAGCCTTGTCCAGAATCAGCGTGGACGAATTGAAAGAAATAGCCAATAAGTCCGTACAAGTATTAGCAATAACGAGAGCAATGTCAAGGAAAGATAATAAAGAAGAAATAAAAATATATTGAAATACCAAAAATTCAAATTCCAGAACCAAAAATTCTAGAATCCCTAGTTAATTTCAGTATAATTAAATTACCTATGGTAAAATTCGAAAATAAGCCCAACTATCTTAGGATAGTCTTAAGGAAAAAAGGTCAATCCAACGCCGAAAATTACGAAAATAAAATTATGATCACTAATGGCAATATGTCTCTAGCGACAATATTGTCTAAGCTCGAATCAATGGCTAGCGATCATGATATTGATAAGGTTAAGCTAAAAACAGACGACCAAATATTTAAAATGTGCACAATAAATAAATTAAAGGAAATAGGGAATAAGGTGTTGAAGAATTTAAATATTATTTTATAGAAGGATCCAATTGTTATCTCGAGTCGCGACGAGAAAACAAACCTAATTAGACAACTTCACGAGGATCCACTTATGGGAGGACACTGTGGACAGAAGAAACTACTCAGAAAATTGAGAACCAAGTATCGTTGGAAACGAATGTCAAGAGATGTAGCAAATTATGTAAGAAATTGTGCCAAATGTCAATTAAATAAAAAGAAAGTGACTCATGTGGAACCCATATTACACCTACTCCATAGAGAGCTTTTGTATGCATTGATACAATCGGTCCGTTCCAGAAAACATTTAAAAACAATCAATACGCAGTTACGATCCAATGCGAATTAGCAAAATGTGTAAAAATAGTACCGGTACCAAATAAGGAAGCAAAGACAATTGCAAAAGCCATAATGGACGAATTCATACTCACATATGGGCCAATGAAAGAGATAAGAACAGATATGGGTACAGAGTACAGGAATGAGGTATTGCAACAATTGACGAAATTATTAAACATAAATCACAAATTTTCAACGGCGTATCATAGTCAAAGCATTGGTGGATGTGAGCGAAATCACAAAGTCCTTAATGAATATGTACGTATGTATATTAACGAAGCAAAAACCGATTGGGACGAACTAACCAAATATTACAGTTTCTGTTATAACACTACGCCCAGTGCATATCACAACTATACTCCGTTTGAATTAGTTTTTGCACGAAAAGCGGAAATGCTTCAAAATTTGTTAGGAGAGAAAACTGACCCTGTATACGATGTGGACGCTAATTATCAGGAAGTTCGACATTTGATGCAAGCAACAAACATTTGCGCTCAACAGTATATCTCAAAAGCTAAAGAACTGCGTAAACTGACCTACGATAAAAAAGTTAATCAATTACAGCTTAAACCGGGTGATCTAGTTGTAATAAACAACGAAAACCGAACAAAATTTGATCCTTGGTACAAAGGTCCTTTCTCCATAACGAGTATAGATGGAGTAAATTACACAATAGAAGACGCAACGGGTAAAAAGCAAATTGTACATAAAAATCGAAATCAGTTTGCGAATCTCTAAGCTCAATCTCCATACTTTTATTTTTGTAAATTAGTCTTAAGAAGCCGAAGAACACTTACGCGAGTGACAAAACATTGGACAAGTGCAGTGCGTTAGAATAACATATAACACAATGTATATTTTGTATAACGTATGTATAAGGTATAATGTACTTTTCTTACTACTTTAATGTGTATATTTTTCTACTTTTATGTATATTTTTCTACTTTATGTATATATTTTTCTACTTTTTATGTATATATTTATTAGAATTTTAATTATTTTAACACCTCTTTGCATTTGGACTGGCCAGCCATGCAAAAAAAAACAGTCAAGAACTTTAAAAAAGTTCGAATTTTGTGTGGATAGAAGGGCAATAATCGCTCATATTGATTGAATATTCATTATTATTGAGATTATAAATATATAATGTAGGTATTTTACCAGCCAAGCAAAAAAAATCAAAAAGAACAAACTGTAGTGACCGATAGTTACTGCCACACAAATTTTTTTATCACAAATACTATTTTTAACAAGATACAAAAACATTTTTAACATTTTATTATTAGTTCAATATTATTATTATTATGTAACCGCATAAAATTGCACATTGTGTATAGTTTATCTTTTATATTTTAGAACGTTTACAAATTATGTTTATTCGAATGTCCTCATTTTTGCCACAACAAAAATAAGGAGCATTCACAAAAGAGGAGAGGTGTAGTGTATCAGAAAAATACTCGGTATTTCATAAATTAGATCGTGACGGCAACCCGAATATTTCGAGATCTAGACGAAGGTTATTTATATTACCTACTACACGTAATATCATTGTTTAACTGCAATGAACGAGATACTCGGTGCGGGTGACCAGGCCACGACAACCTTGCTGAATTGGTATTGTTATTGTAACATTATATGTATAGTACGAACCTACACCAACCCAGAGGAGAGATAACTGAGTGACGCATGAATATGTGTACGTAGATTATAAGGGTATACATTATGTCGCGTTACTATCTTGTATATTCCTTGCTATAGTTAATACAGAACTCTATAGTGACCTGGAGTTTTATTCAACAAATAAAAGGAGTTCTACATAACACTGCATTGCGACCCGTTATTTGACATGCTCTCATCAGCTCCATTTTCCTGAAATAAGAATTTGTCATTGTCTCATGTTTTTCTTTAATTCTGCCCAGCATTTTTCTCAACACAGTGGCGTAATCGACGTGATCAGGAAAGCTTTTTGTGATAAGTGGCATCCATTCGGCCCACGAACCAGGGTATGTTGTTAATCAGTGATACCAGTTTTGTGCCATACGTGCCAAACGTTCCTGAATATGATAGATTGTTGTAATTATCATCCCAATTGTTTATTGCTTTCAGTTGGTTTATCTTTTCCAGCCATTTCGCTGCGGATAAATGTTCATTTTCCGGATTAAACTCAGGAAGGCAGTCATTTTTAAAAGAGAAACGCCGATTCTCTGTTTGAGCTCCTTGTTTTGCAACAATTTCAAGCAATTGTTCTAGTCGCGCCACTCGAGACTCCATTGTGGACGTAGTCTATGCTTGGTCAAGAACACTCGCTCGTTCTAACCAATGGAGACGTTAAAGAATGTCTACGTGACGACGCTTCGCGATGTGGAGACGTACGTAACTGCCTCTCACTTCTATTTTCTTCGACTTACCCCCGTTTAAGGGCTTCTCTGCGGTCCTCTTACGTCTTTGTCTTTGATGTGAGCTTCGATGTGATCTAGATTTATATCTTCCTTCCGAAGAACTATCTCTAGACTCACTTGAAGACGAATCAGTTGAACGTTTCCTGGAACGACCCATTGGCACTTAACACCAGATACTATGCAGGTAACTTAACAAATACAAACGTTTCGTTCTCGCCTTTTAAAATGCTATTAACACTACGCACTAAATTTTAAATTGTTCACCCCACACCTGAACCAAAGAGTATATAATGTAAAGAGAAGACAGCCGGCGAATTTCCTTTGGTCTTTCGTCAGCCGTTTCAATGACCTCGTCCCTTTAACTTGGAGATATCGCGACGTTGCCGGGTGTACCTTTTAATCAAGGCGGGCGATGTTGACGTCAAGTCAAACAAGATGGCGAATAATCGATTTCATCACAGTGGGTCGAAATAACGACAATGAGGGCAAAATTTCTATCTATCTAACTAATCTATTCTGCTAGAATAAAATTTTATATCGAGTGATTTTCATTCAAATTCTCTGAATTTGTTTAAACTTTTGCATTTTCTTAAAATCTCAGTGCTCAACTTATTTTAATTAAAAATTGTGATAAAATTCAGGTTTTTAATGTTTCCGGCGAATTTTTATTAAAATTTATTCAGGACGTCTAAAAGCTTTAATTATTCAAATAAGAATTTCCTTTAGTTTAAATTAAAAAGGTGTAATCAATATTTTTCGATTATTTTAAAGGAAAGTTTCATTCAAAACATAGAGGGGATAAACTCTTAGTATGTAGATGAAACAACGAAAAAGTAAATTCTATTCGAATCTCACTTTAAAGCTTCATATTCACTTCCGTAAATTTCGCATTTTTTGACAGTTGTTGATTTATCGCGCGAATGTAAGTTTTGGTCCATCCTCAGTGACGCGAAATTTTGTCGGGGAATATTTGCTAAAAAGTTCAAATAGTTTTAACTTGTTTGCGAATTTGTGCTTTAGAATAGGTTTTATAGGTTAGGTCCAAGTACCGGAAGATGTAAGCAGGTTAGTAATATATATTTTTTCTATTTTGGTATCATAAAGAAGTCTTTTCGATACGCAAAGTAGTGTCGAAAAGAAGCTGTTTTCGACACTACTTTTCTTGACTGATAACTATGATATTAACAAAATTGTTCAATGCCAAGGCTCACTAGCAAAAATTTCGACACCGTTTTGAATGGGATTCTTAATAATACAGACGTCAAAAGTGACAAGATGGACGTCCAACTTTTGATAGCGACTTGAATAAATTAATGTTTTTCATTAAAAAACGTGCAAAATAGAAAAAATAGTATAAAATACACGTTTTAGAAGACATTTAGCGCCCTCGCACGTTAAGAACCCTTCCCCCCCCCCCCCCCGCAAGCGGGTCGTTTCCTAATTTCGTGCTCGTGCGATAAAATATTGTCTTTTAAAACTAATATCTTAATATACTATTTAAGACTAGAATGGGCTCAATTAATCTCATTTCTGCAACTAAATTGCGAAAATCGCATTTTAAAAATATATTTCTAACCGAAAATTTTCTTTTCTGGTGTCATTTAGCTGGTGGGTATTTCGTACTTTTAGGATAATTACCAAAAGGACGCAAACGGAACATAAAATAATATCTCCACCGAAAAAAATTATAATTAATTTAATATTATTATCCAATGGTCAAAGTATCTATTCTACAATTTAACTAATGAACCCAATGTCTGAAAGGAATAAACAAATAAATATAGCAAAGCAGTCAAGAAATTTGAGGTTAATTCACAATTATGGTAGAATTCGTAAAAAAAATTAAATTTTTCGCCGCGAATAATTTTAAAGCTGAAAATGACAGTTTATGTCAAAAAAGGCGAAATTCGCGAAAATGAGTATGAAGCTTAATTATAAGAGTAGAATTTTCTGAATATTTAGTAATAAAATTAAAACAATTAATGTTTTATCAGAAATCCGAGGATTTTTTGAGAAAAGTCATGAAAAATGCATGTATTGCAGGTAAGCAAAATTTTACCAAGTGATTATTAAAAGATACTATCAAATGAATTGTGTTACATATCATAATTAAAGTTTACACACCTAATTTCAATTACACAATATGAATTAAAAATCTAAACCAAACGTCTCCCTAATAAATCTAAACTTGACCTTTACGGGATATATTGAACCCACTGTGTTGGCTCATCGTCCTTGCTTGACGATTGTGTCCGATATAATCCGATAACATGCGAGGCGCCCTTTAAATCGGAGTTCTCATCTATCCCTCTCTAATTTGATTGCTCTATCCTACTGTCCTCTCTTTACATTATATACTCTTTGCCTGAACTGTAAACTCTCCGGTTTTTCTATTAAACACGCACAATTAAAGTAATAATATATATTTATTAAACTGATAAATGAACAAATAATTAATTAAGCAATTAGAAACGTAAATATGTCGGATGTATCATCGAAAACCAAAACGATCGGTCGCTTCTATATGAAAAACTGTCACTGTTTCCTTTTTGCCACCCGAGCCGACTCATCGTTATCATGCTTATGCAATCATTCTCCGTAGTCGGATATTATCAGTCCGAGAACCGTTGCTTACAAATTGTTAAACATGTTGGCTAAATCTTTAATAACAGATATGTCAACTCCAAATTTCAGTTTATCAGGAAGAGCCCTATTACTATTACTATTATTATTATTCCAGGCAACTTTTGATTTGTTTTTGTTTGACAAATTTATGAAAGAATATGTGTTAAATATTTGTAAGGTAGATTTATTTCGTTAAATATCGACGTTTTGCCTCCAGGATACGTTTTTGCGAATCTGTTTCAATTCCCTATAGATGTTGTATAATTGTATACAGTGCAACCAGTGGCTAGGTCGCGCCGGTTTAAAATCGTTCCCGATACGATTGTGTTATGTATTCGAGGAATCACATGCAAGCTGCTGTACATTTCGTAAAAAGTGCATCCATAGTACGGACATGTATTACAATAAGTAATATTTCACCTTTCGCATGGCCCTCCGCTCGCTACCGCTCGCTACGAGGACTCAAGAAAAGGAAACTAACCAGGGGCTATCCCAAACGTAAACCAAGACATACCTAAAATCAAGAAAAAAACTGTTTGCTTACCAAAACTAACCCAAGACATACCCAAGATCAAGAAAAAAACTGTTTAGAAACTTAACCGTAAAAAAAATTAAAAGAAGCAACGGGGTTTGAACCCGAGCCGCCGCCGATAGCCACAGAATTGAGACCCAACCATCTAAACATCTAGACCACGACGGCTTATGCTGCAAATTGATTGCATCACGAAGACATAGCGCGAATACAATCGCTCGAGTCAACTCCACATACACTAGATGGCGTTAGAGTCGTAAGAGAGAGAGGGAGGCGTCGCGTCGCACGCAGTATTTTGTCATCGGGAACGGTTTTAGACCGGCGCGACCTAGCCGCTAATTACAAGGTATTTAATTTCTAGCGTCATCCAATGATTCTCCTGTGTTATCAGTTTTGATTATCATTGTAAGTCTGTATAGGAAAGCAAAACAACGCTATGGAAGTAAATCGGATAAAGAAAGGACAAAACAATTCGTCGACCTTTTCTGTCGGTAAAAAGCGGGTATTCCAATCTTCGTTGGCTAGTTTAAAATGGATGCCAAGACGCCATTTTTTAAACAAATATCAAGTTATGCATCCCCGTTAGAAAGGAATTTTAAAGGAGAATCCAAATATATACAGAGTGCTATTTAAAATAAATAAGTTGATGGCGCGATTAGGCAGGAAGTAACATTTCGTGTGGCAACTATATCAGTATCAGATACCAGCTTGAGTTTGTACGACGTATGAATTTTCAAATATTCAAAGCTTGTCTTGCATATTTCTTGTTCGCCACCCTGCCAATTAATTCAGTCTTGAGAAAGAATATTCTCAAAACTGATTTTGTATTAACACTTAATACAGTATGCAAACAAAAAGCGGTTTAACTGATCAAGGTTGTGCTGCCAAGATCATAGCTTACAAATATATGAACGCTAAGCATTACACTCATAGAATACCTCACATTTGCGAACATGATTGTATTTATTATAATGCATCATTTTCAGATCAACCACAATGTTGGATAGAGTTCCCTGAGCCGTGGCAGTGGCAACTCTATATGGTCCTTATTTCTCTAGCTCTGTTCCTCATCCCAACCATAATCATTACCGCTTGCTATGCCGTCATGATCAAGACGATCTGGTCCAAGGGTACAGTTCAGTTTTCGCGCGGCCGCAATGGGAGCGTAAACGACCGCATAGGTATGTATAGACAAAGTTTACTTCTGTAAACTTTGGTATAGATTATAAATAGCCTTCGTTAATATTGCTTACAAAACTCTTTAAATCACATATTCTTTCATATTAAGTAAATAATAATTGAACATAATTGATATTCTTGAAAGAACATTGAATTAATTCAGGTTTAAAGTGATTGAAAATCATTAAAAATATATTCAATTTTCAGACCAAAACCACAATTTGGCAACGCGGCAAGCGGTTGTAAAACTGCTTAGAACTGAATGATGTCTTATTGAGGCTTCAGTTTTCAATCAAATACAGGGTGTTCTATTTAAAAAAAAACACCAGAAAAATTTCACCTACAAATATAATCCAAATTTTACCTCAA
The DNA here is from genome assembly GCA_016904865.1 of Pissodes strobi. Lineage (NCBI taxonomy): Eukaryota > Metazoa > Arthropoda > Insecta > Coleoptera > Curculionidae > Pissodes > Pissodes strobi. The sequence continues at coordinate 12,048 of JAEQML010071492.1, forward strand.
AATGTGAATCATTTTAAAAGGATATTTCTTCGTTTTTTTCTCATGGCGCACCCTATATTTTTCCTCGAAAATTGAAGCCTCTACTAAGGTCTCATCCAATCGTAAATTATATTTATAATCATTTGCGGTGTTGCCAAAATGTGTTTTTTTATTAAAAATATTATGTTTTAATTATTTTTCATCACTTCATCACTAAAGTTTTAAAATACTTGAAAATCATTAAAAATATATTAAATATTTAGGCCAAATAACAATTTGGCAAGGCGGCAAGGGGTTACAAAAACTACTTAGTATTGGGTAGGGTCTTAATTAATGTTTCAGTTTTCTATCAAATATTTCACACGTTGAGGTCCTACAAGTATAATTCAAATTTTACCTCAAAATGTTGATCATTTTAGGAAAAATGTCCCTGTTTTATCCTTATGGCGCACCTTGTATTTTTCCTCGGAAATTGAAACTCATCCAGCCCTAGATAATTTTTTGCGGTGTTGCCAAGATCTGTTTTTTTTTAGATAATTTTTTATTTATTTTTGATTACTTCAAGCAGCAAATAATATTGTTTAGAAAACCCTTTTAATCACAATATAGTATTTGATATTAGGTAAGTAATTACTGATCAAAGTGAAAAAATATATCATATTTGATGTTCTTGAAAGACGATTTAATTAATTCAGGTTCAAAATTAGTGAAAATCATAAAATTTTTAAACAAAAATCACAACTTGGCAACGCGCATCATAAAAACTATTAATTAATTCATTAAAAAAAACGAAAAAATTTTATCTACATATATTTATCAAAATGTTAAGGTAAAAGTTCAACTGCCTATGCTTTAATATATATTTTAGGTTCGTGAAACTCTAATATAACTATACCGGGTGTTTCACTATAAATGGACCCCCCCCCTTTAACTTTCTCAATTGACGTTTTAGAAAAAAACGTTCAATACAAAAAATAAATGGGATGAAGTGGAGTTTTTATGGCATAGCACTGTTGTATACAGGGTGCCTCATAAATGCGGGATTAAATAAAGTTATATTTTTTAAATGGAACACGCTATATATTATTGCATATTTTGATTTTGCGGAGAACTCTAGACATATTTCATAAATAATGTCCTATACCTATCTGTTACTGTTTTTGAAATATTGACAGTTGACAATCGACCATTTACCAAGTTTGACAGCCTGTAAAATCTAAACGGCTAAAGATAGAGCAAAATGGTTTGCACTTTCTTATCTTGGCTTTTCATAAGCTATCGTTTGACTTTAATTTTTTATTTAACCAGAAGTTAGGAAATTCCGGTTAAATTTAACCTCTGGTTAAATCTAAAATTAGTGTCAAACGATAGCTTATGAAACACCAAGATAGGAAAGTGCAAACCATTTTGCTCTATCTTTAGCCGTTTAGATTTTACAGGCTGTCAAACTTGGTAAATGGTCGATATTCAACTGTCAATACTTCAAAAATAGTAACAGATCGGTATAAGACATTATTTATGAAATATGTCTAGAATTCTCCGCAAATTCCCAATATGCAATAATATATAGGGTGTTCCATTTAAAAAAATATAACTTTGTTTAATCCCGCATTTATGGGACACCCTGTATACAACAGTGCTATGCCATAAAAAACTTCACTTCATCCCCATTATTTTTTGTATTGAACGTTTTTTCCAAAATGTCAATTGAGAAAGTTAAAGGGGGGTCCATTTATAGTGAAACACCCGGTACGTAAATTTTTACACGATACGTAAGAATACGATTTAATTGTGATTTATTAATTGAAAAAATTGACGAAATCAATTATACCTTCGCAACCGATCAAAACATATATTTTATGATTGAAGAGACATCAAATAGGAAAGAAATAATTGCAGGTATAAAATATGAGGTTTTTTTTTAGAAGAACCTATATATCTTAAATTATTATTTTTCAGCTAGCCTCGAACTGTTTGCGTTTAAAATCTGTTTGTAATAAACTTCTCGTAAAAAGAAAACGAAAAAACACAGTTTTAGCACCATTTTTTAATTGTTATTTTCATGAGCTTTCCAGATCTTGAAAGATCGTTTTACACAGAGCTGTTTGAAAAAGTTTAGACTTATCAAAATATTTTTCAAAAGTTAAAAACAAGGGTCATTTTAAAATTACTGTCGTTTGTAAGCAAATTGACGGATCTTGACGAAGTCATCAGTTGCTCATGATCGTTTCAACAAGGATATTTGTACATAGTGCAGAGTGGGGAAGAAAGCAGAACAGAAATTAAAAAAGTTTAAGTTATTTTTACTTACGGTCACGTTTTCATTAATCCTTTGTTGGGTCATCTGTGACTCGCTGCACATGCGCTACTCTCCTTGGCATGCTGCTCAAGTGCTCACCAAAGTGTTAACAAAGTCATGGGAAACAGCCTCCCACTCTGCTTCTCATTGCCTCTGATTTCACCTTAATTTTATTCTACTCCACACATGCTCTATTCGCTCAATGTTGTTCTCTTTCAAACTTTCTTGAACAATTCTCTATCTTAAATTATTTTTTCATAATACCTCTCTGAAAACTAAACATTTTCGAAGTCTCTGTAGAGCAAAGAAAGTGAGTCTTTTCGGTGCGCCCGCACGGGAAAAGTTTTCCCATTCCCTAATTTCAAGTTCAAAATTTGCAGTTTTTTAGTTACAAAATAAGCATAAAGTAAAATAAATTGGGTTCAAATTAAACAGCGATGCAGTATATAATAGTATATTATATATGGAGGAAAAGTGATACTTTTCATGGCGCGCTCGTGTTTAACAGCCGAACGGAGTGAGGCTGGTAATAGAGAGCAAGCCATGAAAAGTAACTTTTCCTCCAAATAAAATATGCTGTTTTTTCTTCAAATGTCGTCAAATTAATGCAAAAACATCTCTTTTTAATTAGTGATAATATCTAATTATTATTAAAGATAAGTGAGTTCGCAAGGCGGCTTAGAGCGGTGTGTCGGTTTATAGGCACAGGCCGTTGCTATAGTAATGTAACATAAAGCTTTCAGTGGACACTGTCAACAATAATTATTTTTTTTTAAGATTGCGTCTCCGATTGCGTTTTAATTCCGTATTGATAAGCAGCTATTGGGTAACTTCGATTAAATAATAACCAATTTGTTCCTAAATTAGTGATTTTTAGAAATGCAGTCACAAATCGAGTGATAAATACAATTTGTAGTTTAATAAATCCAGAGTTGTTGCTTATTTTGTTGTCTGTTTGTATTGTATCTATGTTGGTATGACAACACTTTTACCTCCGCCGGCGGAAAAGTGAAAAGTAAAGCTCCGGCGGAGGAAAAACGAAACTTCACGGCCGCCTACACAGTCGAGTAATGACGGATTTACTGACGTTTGAAGTAAAAATTAATTTAACACATTTTAGCGTCAATAGTCTAATTTTTAATTAAATAGTATATTATGACATAAGTGTATAAGAGTGTATAAAGCACGCGCGACACATTTCAAAACACGACGCGCAGCGGAGTGTTCTGTAAGTCGCAAGGGCTAAGTTTAAAGCCATCTTATACACATATATCATACGTTATTTTTTATTACGAATGCATCGTAATCTCAAAAATGTTTTAAATATTAAACTTAAGGGACATATTGAAGAATATATTAATCTGTCACATTTGACGTGATCAAATGTTTCTATAGCAACCTTTAAAAAAGTAGGCGCATCATAAACATCATTTTAAGCACGCTGCAGCGTGCGATAATCGTTGATTATGATGCATGCCTAATAAAAAATATTTTATTTATTCTGACGTTACTTGTCACAAATACTACCAATCTAGCTGCTTATTCAATCACAATAATGCGTACAAACTCATTTCTAAAGCAACTCTTGAATACTCTTGATAAATATTAGATACCTGTGGCGTGCTTGTCTTGCAAGTTTGACGTTTGCTTACATTTTAATTGAAAATGTACTATGACATGATTTTGGATACATAATAGTATATTTCATTACTAGTCCAGAAACTAGGCTTTTCCGGTGCGCGCACGACAGTTTCTGGTGTGAGGCGTAGCCGAACACCGGAAGTCGTGCAA
>JAEQML010071493.1:0-16116 GCA_016904865.1 Pissodes strobi
TGGGCAATTGACAATGGAATTTCTCTATGTTTACTAGGGACAGCTGCATTGGGCAAAGGTTAGTGTGAAACTTGCTCGAGTGTGACTCAAAATAGTAAAGTGGAGGGTTTGAGGCATGAGATAATCGTCTAAAGACCCAATTTGTCAAAAGTGAGGCTCCCATATTATAATATAATCCGATAAGTAGTATAAAACCTAGTCGATCTCGGATTAGCGATCGAAAGTTTTTTCTAAACATTTTTCAGAAATTTGTGATCGGGTTCTTTTAAGCTTTACTTACTTCCTCCATAGCTGATCTTATCACTCTACCGACAATAAAAGTGAAAGTTGATGATATTGTTATTGAAACATTTGATCAAATACAAGGTGAAAGAGAGCGACTTTAGAGGGACTTGCAAATGGTCAGATTGGAGCCGGAACGTAACAAGACTATTGATGGGATTGTAAATTATTCTGAACTTGGAAAAATGCGATGTGTCTTTTCGAATTGACATCTTTTTCTGTCTTTGTTAATACGCAGAAATCTTGGCAAACGTTGGGGTCCAACGTTATTAGGGAGGGGGCATGTGAGAACTACTAAATTATCACCCTGTCCAAGTTTGATCTTCAGCTTTCAAAATATTATGCAAAACATGTACAGCAAATTATAAGCAACACATCAATGGGTAGCGGGTAGTACTTCGCTACTGATTTTCTCAACCTTCGATGATTCCCGGGAAGTCAGGCCCTCACCTTTAATCCTTTCAACTAACAATTAACTCTTCCCATATCCTAACCAATTCGCCAAGCCGCTAGGCAAGCGTGGCGTTTTTATGCCAACCACCTTCCAACCCCATCGAACTGCCGAATTTAAAAACAAAACTAACCCAGGCGGGTAGAGCACTATATCCACAATCCCGCATCAGTCTGCCTCAGGGACTCTGGGGAAGGCAAAAGTTCGATACGAAATGAGAGGAAAACGAAGACCTTACTGGTTGCCACATACAACATCCGAACTATGCGACAGAAGAACATCTGGAGGCGCTAGAAACAGAGCTTGAAAACATTAGATGGGACATCATAGGACCATGCGAGACAAGAATGTCGAGCGAGACCTCTACCGTGCTTAAATCGTGACATCAGCTTTTCCAAAGGAACTCCACCGATCATCATCATTTGGTGGGAGTAGCCCTTCTCGTTCACCATAGACTCAAACATCCAGCAGCAGAGCTGTATCAGATCGAGTTACTTACATCGAAATGAGGCTAAATGCAAGAGACAGCACAAAGATCATCCAAGTATATGCACCGACAGCAACCTCCACAGAGGATGAAATAGAACAGTTCTCCGAAGATGTATCGACTGCTAAGAGCTTAGGATAAACAAAACACACGGTAATCATAGGCGATTCCAACGCTAAGGTTGGAGAGAAAAAGTGGGGGACCCGGACATCATTGGTTCATACGGCCTGGGCACGAGAAACGACAGGGAACTGTTACTATTATAGGATTCATGCACAAGGAGAGGATGTTCTGCATGAACACATTCTTTAAAAGGTCCAAGGAACGAACATAGACGTGGAGAAGCCCGAATGGATAGGTAAAGAACGAGATTGATTATATCCTAACCACAGCGAAACAACACTGCGCGGATGTATCGTGTTAATACAGAAAGTGACCACCGGCTTGTGAGAGCGAAAATCTGCATAAATACTCGGCTCGAAAGAGAAAAGATGATCCAGAAAAATCATCAGCGATCCTTCTTGAACTTCAACACGAGAGAGATAAATATCACTCCTACATCGAACGAAAACTCCAACCTGTAGAGACGATGAAAGATCTAGAACTTAACATCCTATCCGAGAAAATAACCAAGAACATCCAAACCTCAGTGAAATAAATATGCTCAGTACAAAAAGGCAGGCCATCAAAGCTTAATGTAACCACAATAAATCTGCAAAAGACTCGAAGGGAGATGGATAGAGATCCGCCAGACTACAGAGTCATTGACAAACAAGTAAAGAGAGAGATGAGAAGTGATCTAAGAAATTGCAACACCCCTCTCATTGAAGACAACCTTAACATGAAGAAATTACGATCGAATATGACAAGAGGAAAACACACCATACGAAAAATGCGAAATGAACAGGGAACAGTAGTGTATGAGAAGCAGGAGATCGTGACCATCATCCAGAACTTCTACCGAAAACTCTACAGACAGGAAATGCCAGGCGCAGTTTACCAGAGCGATAGCAGAGCACAAATTCTAAATGTGGGTTCGGAGGAAATACCGGAGATCGATACATCCGAACCAGAAGAGGCACTGAGATATATGAAAAATCGCAAGGCTCCAGGAGAAGACCACATTACGGCAGAAATGCTGAGAGAAGGAGAAACAACACTGAAAAATGCAATCCTCAACCTGTTCAGTAAGTGTCTGGAGGAAGGCCGCATCCCAGAAGTATGGAAAAACGCCGAGATCATAGTCCTATTTAAGACAGGAGACTGTAGGAACATCAAAAATTACGGGCCCATCAGCCTCCTATCTAGCTTGTACAAATTACTTAGCAAGATCCTGACCAGACGCCTGAGTCAAAAACTAGACTTCTATCAACCCATAGAACAAGCGGGATTCAGAAAAGGCTATAGAATCACCGACCATATCCAGACTGTGCAAACACTGATGGAGAAATGTAGGTAATACAATGTCTACCTTCACCTGGGGCTCGTCGACTATCAAGAGGCAATTGACTCGATAGAAGAATGGGCAGTACTAAATGAATTGGATAAGGCTAGGGCCGACTCCCGATACTCCACTCTTATCAAGAACTGTTACGAGAATGCCAATTTTCACGTGAAAATAATGGAAGATCTCAACACAGAAAAAAATTCCCATAAACAGAGGAGTTAGACAATGAGACTCAATATGCTCAAAACTTTTCACCTTGGCTTTGGAAGGAATTTTCAAGACCTTGGATTGGGAGTCAAAAGGTATTAACATTGACGGAAGGTTCTTGAGCCATCTACGTTTTGCAGACGACATTATCCTGTTTAGCAATGATAATGAGGAGCTCACCAACATCTTAAAGGAGCTAAAAGAAGCATCGCAAGCAGTGGGGCTTCAGATGAACTTAGGTAAGACCAAGATCATGAGTTTTTATAACACATAGGTCACCATAGACAACATTAATATTGAAACAGTGGATGAATACGTGTACCTAGGCGATAAAATATAAACTAAACGATGGAGATTGCAAGAAGCGTGCGCCTCACCTGGGCAAAGTATGGTAACCCCTCTCACATCCTAAGAAATCTAAAGCGGAAGGTGTTCGAGAGCTGCATCCTACCGGTCATGACGCATAGCCTTGAGACTATGATCTTCACGCAAAAAAGTGCCAATCGCCTGAGAGTGTGTCAGAGGGCCGTCGAACGATCAATGCTGGGTATTAGCCTTAGGGATAGAATAAGGAATGATGACCTTAGGAAAAGGACAGGAGTCACAGAGGGCATGGAAATGGGAGCAGGGAATAAGTGGAGGTGGGCTGGGCATGTGGCGAGGGACTGTGTCAAGTGGACCAGGGCCATCCTCCAATGACGACCTAGGGAAACAAAAGGACGTGTTGGGCGACCCCAGACGAGGTGGAGGGACGACATCCAGAGACACACCGGGAAAAACTGGATCCAAACCTTCCAAGATCGACACCACTGAAGACAATTGGAAGAGGCTCACATTCAGGAGTGGAAGAAAATAGGCTGATATGAATGAATAAGCAATACAAGCGAAAAATTAATTTTACAAAGAGAGCGGGAAGTTTCTGGGCCTACTGTGCACCCATTCACACACCAATTCAGCTCGGCATCTCTAGCGGAAGCACGCAGTACCTCTCTTACTCTAACCAATACCGAGTGTCCACGATAAGGACAGGGGTGGATCATTTATTTCATCGTCCTCCAAGCTCTACCTGCAGTCCCGATCTTCTTCGATTCGCAGCAGGCGCAAATACCTGTTCAAGCGACGGTGCATTGTAAGAAATCCTGTCACAAGCTCTCATGTCCTCCCTTTAAGTCATAAAAGCTCTCACTTTACCAGAAGCTGGGTCTCCTAGAAGAATCCTAGCCTGTACTATTCCTGAATTATTTATTTACGCTTAATTATTTACGGAACGGAAAGTCAGTTCCGGGTAGATGCAGGCATGTAAACGTGTTTGGTAAAAAATTTGGTGAAAAGACGGTGCCCTGAGTTTTCCAGTATCAATAGCTTTAAAATTCCTCATTTAATGGGGACAATTGGTAACGGCGACTGCAACTGCTAGTTGGGAGATACTTCCAAGCTAGCTCTTCTATCATTCTATAGGTAGAACTGTATTCACAAAGTTTCAGGAGTAATTAGCGTGATTAGTAAAAAATGGTAAAGGACCATAAGAACGATTCAGCTTTATTCTATCTATTACTGTAAATAATGTAAGCATATCCAACATCTAGAGCGAACGATTCTTTTAAAAGCACCAACATAAAATAAACGATCCGATAGATGCTCGTTATCCTGAAAGCATCACTTGATCGGCTGACCCCTTTTGTGTGACGACATATCTATGAAAATGTCAAAACCCCGCAGTATCTGACGTCATATTACGTATCAACCCCAACTCCCACGCAAACTTGGAAGCCTAGTTGGCCTATTAGCTTGATATTTCAAGAGGCCAATTTTATTAATGAATTCCGGGACTAGCTATTTATTTGTTTATTTATTTTGTAAAATCAAATAGATTTTGTTCTAATGGGTAAGAATTTACAATAATTAACAGAATCAAAGATTAAGGTGGAAAAAACACTGTTTTCTAACAGAATTATGTGGGGCAAGTTTTTCACCACAATATTATTGATATTTCAATAAGACTGTAGTGGAAAAAGGTACAAAACTGACCCCCAAAGATGAATCCTCCACAACAATACAGAACATATTATTAGTTTGGGGTTTGGGTTAGTTTGTATTGGGTTGACTTGTGTTTGTATCCGGTAGATTCGGAACCTAGCACGGACGCGGACGGAGCCTTGGGTTATTTTAAGTGAAGAGTGGTGGCTGTGTGCATGTATGAATCATACCAAATGAAACACTTTGTATATATACAAAGTGTATCATTTGGTATTGGGTTATTTTGTGTTAGTTTGGGTTAGATTGTGTGGGAAGTGACACACCCTGGCAAGTGGACCAGAAAAAATATGCTGCCCTGAGGATGAGAAACCGTGAAATAGCAAGCCTGAATTTCGGGTCAGGTGAGGGCTTCGTTTGGGTGGAACTTCAAGATTACATCATCATCAGTTGCTACTTTGCACCTAGCATTACCCCAGAGGTATTCAATCAGTCACTAGACGCCCTTGGCAGTCTTCTGGACATATCCCTGAAAGACACTATTATCGCAGGTGACTTCAACGCCTGGGCAACAGACTGGGGTATGCGCACCACCAACATCAAGGGCAACATGGTACTGGAATGGATGGCAACACACAACCTGGTCCTCCAAAACGTTGGCGAGGACCCCAATTTCGCGAGAGAGGGAGCCTCTTCGATTGTAGACTTGACTATGTCAAGGGGCAAAGTCAACACCAAAATTCGAGCATGGAGTGTGCTGGAATCAGAACCCTTGAGTGACCACAAGTACATTTACTTTGAGGTAGAGAATGTCATACGTACTACTCACAGCGACGAAGTCAGATCAAGCTGGAATGTTAAAAGGATGAACCAAGAGAAGCTTGACAAGGCGATTGCCACAGCCACACGAAGACCTCCCCCAGAGTCCGCGGAACAACTAGACCAGCTACTCACAGAACTCTGCAACGCATCAATGCCAAAGAAAAAACTCCACACAAACCACAGGAAACCAGCATACTGGTGGAACGACGAGATTGCCACGCTCAGAGGATCCTGCCTCGCCCTAAGGAGGAAAATGACTAGGAACAACCGGAAAGATACAACTAGAGCAAACTTAGACAGAGAATACTACTCCGACCACAAAAAGAAACTTAGAATAGCGATAAACAAGTCTAAAAGGAACTGCTGGAGGAAGCCCTGCGACGATATTAACTTAGACTGTTGGGGCGATGGCTATAGAATCGCGACGAGGAGAGTGAAGGTAACGAGTACGCATAGGGCTTTAACGACGTCAAAATCCCTAGAAGTAGCCCAAGAACTGTTACTTACCAGACCATTTAACACCTGGAATAAGACACACTACAGCGAGACAGTAGTTCCGAATTTGACAATCAATGAAATCACGACTGCGGCCAGTAAACTCAAGTCAAACAAAGCCCCTGGTATGAATGGCATACCAGCTGATATCATTAAACTGATCGCAACAAAAGAACCAGAACTACTCCTCAAACCCCTAGCAAATGCACTAACGGACGGAGTTTTCCCTCGCCCGTGGAAGACGGCTATACTAGTGTTAATGGAGAAACCCAAAATGAACAACAATGAGGAGTAAAAGTTCAGACCACTATGTCTGTTAAACTCAGGGGGCAAACTCTTAGAGCACGTCATCCTGGCTAGATTACATGAAGACCTAAATCTGAGCGAAAATCTGAGCGAAACACTGGCAGTTCGGTTTTAGAAAAGGTAGGTCCACTACAACAGCAGTAATGAAAGCCCTAGACACAATCAGACCTGCCCTTTATAAAAAAAGCATAAGACATAGAGATATCGGCATAGTGGTCACATTAGACGTCAAAAATGCTTTCAACTGGGCCTCATGGCCGGCCATCATAAAGGAGCTGAAGAAGAGAGGCACCTCACCATATATCGTCAATTTGATTATGGAATACTTTAAGGACAGGAAGTAATAGTGGAGGCGGAAGGAAGAAGGGAGAATTTTAGCATGTCTTGTGGGGTTCCGCAGGGCTCCGTTTTAGGGCCAACCTTGTGGAACATCCTCTATGACGGATTGCTGAATCTTTCGCAACCCAAAGGAGTGATTTTAATCGGATACGCGGACGACGTCGCCCTGGTGGTGCTTGCCAAGAACATAGACGAAGGTGAGTACAAAATAAACCAGTCAATAGTAGGTATAAGGAGTTGGCTCAGAGCTAACCAACTAGAATTATGTGAGGCTGTCATCCTTACCTCCAGGAGAACTGTCCGAAGTAGAAACTTGAAGATCATGGACAGAATTATCTCACCTAAAACCGAGATCAAGTACTTGGGAGTGTGACTAGCTCACCTTCGTCCCACACATCAGAAATACGGCCGAAAGAGCAAGCAATGCCATGATGGCCCTTGCACGACTAATGCCCAACATAGGCGGCCCAGACCAGCACAAACGCAAACTGATATGCTCAGTGGCTAGATCCATCATAATGTACCGCGCCTGTATAGGGTCATACTATGAACATCGCAAAAGTCCGGAACATACACACGAGGGTACAACGACAGGCGGCTCTGCGCATCTGCAGAGCATACCGCACTACTTCAACTGATGTTATCCTGGTGATCGCTGAAACCCCCCCAATGGACCTCATTGTCAGACAGGCCATGAAAGTGGCTCAAGCACCGACACAATCGAAGGGCATAGCGCGCCAGGAGGCTGAATAGATCACCATGACAGAATGGCAAGATAGATGGCGAGATAGTAGCAAGGGCAGATGGACTTACAAGTTGATACCCAACATAAAAACATGGGTGGACAGAAAGCACGGGGAGACCGATTATCTTCTGACCCAGTTTCTCACGGGGCACGGATGTTTTCGTGAGAATATTTATGGCATCGGAAAGACTCCGGACGACGAGTGCGTGTACTGTGGAGAGGTGGACAGCGCAGAACATACATTCTTCCATTGCCCTAGGTGGGGAGCACATCACGACTCCTGCACATCTAAGATCGGACCCATAAGGCCGGAAACGATTATAGACAAAATGACGAGCAGCTTGCAGAACTGGAACGCTGTAAAGAATATGATTAGCGACATTCTTAAGGAAAAGATAGAGGAAGAAAGCGAAGTTACTTTGGAATTTTCCTCTTGAAGTGCTAGACAGGCTCACCCCATTTGATGTAATGCTCACACGGTTCCAAATGGGGCTCCAGAGCAGAGTAGGGGAAGGGTTCTTAGTGGGTCGGCTCGTACCGGAGTCCCACACTACCCAGGTCGCCAGATCGCCAATGGCCTGGGTGTGCATAGAATGCATTTCCTAATCCCTACTATAAAAAAAGGGTTAGATTGTGTTAGTTTATGTTAGAATGACCTTAAAATGACCTTGACCTTGACCTTTACCTTAGATATATTTTTTTTGGGGGAACTTATTTTTAGGCTGAGCCATGCCGAGAAACCTAAAAAAAATTAAAAATCGAAATTTCCCCTGGACGGAGCGTTGGGAACCATGTGTTTAGTTTGTCTTGTTTGGGTTGATTTGGGTTAGTTTGTGTTGGGTTGACTTGTGTTTGTATCCGTTAGATCCGGAACCTAGCACGGACGCGGACGGAGCCTTGGGTTATTTGTGTGTTAGTTTGGGTTAGATTGTATTAGTTTATGTTAGAATGACCTTAAAATGGCCTTGACCTTGACCTTTACCTTAGGTATATTTTTTTTGGGGGAACTTATTTTTCGAGAAACCTAAAGAAAAATTAAAAATCGAAATTTCCCTTTGTAAATAGCAGGTAAAAAATTTGTTATTTTTTGAGCTAGAAACTTGAGACTCGGTAGAGAGCATATCTGGGAGAACCCTAAAACTTAAAAAAAATTAATGAACTATAAAACGCGGGCGGGAGATCCCTTGAACGTAGGCCACCATTCTGGGCTCATTGTCTCACACCAATTCAGCCCGGTAGCCTCTCTATATAGACTTGATAAATTTACACTGTACCTGATTGCTAACGTGCGCATGTCCTTTCGATTGAGGTATACTTTTGAAGTGTTTATAGGTGATATATAGGTCTTTGGTCACTGTTTTTAAGACATGTGTTGTGTTGCGTCTTAAGTGCATTCTAAGTATTTGACAGATTCTACTTTGACATTATCTTTCTTAGAGCTTTGGCAAATTTATCCTAGATTGGACTTAACTACTTTAGGTGGGAGACCGAGTTCATGCAAATGTGTGCTGCGAATCTCGGGTTAGGTAGGAAATAAGATTGCAGGTTAGGACCTTACGTACATGTGTGCTTGAAAGGAACTGGATTGGGTGAGAGACAAAGTCTGCCGAACGGATGGTTTGCTTGAGTACTTATATAATAAAATGTGCTGATCGTTGCACGTTTAGGGTTTATAAACGTGTTGAGCTCCGTTGGGGCAAAATTCGAAAGTCATGCTGGTTGATACAGTGCAAGGGGTAAGTGATATGGTAAAAGGTCGATTCCTGTTAGGCCTCTATGGTGTTTTTGCGCGTAGATGCGTGACCAGGAGGAGATCGGGATGATAACCCTGCGGAGTTCCCAAAGGTCTTGGCAGGAACTGGTTATAGTTTCATGCATATACGTAGCACCTATTAAGCAAGTGTCATGTCATCACATACCTCCATAGCGATATGTGTATGTCATATATGATACGAAGTTTAGATTGCTTTGCTGGGCGTCCAACTGTTAAATTAAGACTCTATCATATAAGGAAAAAAACGTATCATGTACTCTGGACGTTCGCAGCATAGTGGGCCATAATGTCATCTCATCTACACTACGTCCGAATCGCTGTGTTATTTTAATTCAATGGGGAATGGGGATGAAAGTGGGAGTTAGCGACCGATGTTCTTTTCCTTTTTTTTTTCAGTTGCGGTTGGTCGGCGCTAGCAAATTACGTGTGACATAATGGATGATCCTATTATTTCTTTACACTAGCAAATCTCCCACATAAAGGCTGGCTGGATGTGAGATATTTATTAAAAAAGTCTCATGGTTATTATTATTATTTCATCATATAATTTTGGAAGTCTTGACACTCCTTTGACTCTATTTCATCAATTTTTTTAACAAAAGTAATTATTTTTAAGAAGAAATTTTTATTTCAATTATTTCTCTTTGGCCTTGTTATATTCAGGAATGAAATATTAAAATTATCGCGTAAAGCCACAATGAAATAAAATTCGAAATTTTGTCTCCAACCTGTTAAGATATATGGCTTTCAAGGCAGAAAAGTACTGCTAAAAAAATGGAGATGTTGGGTTAGTTTGGGATTGTACTTCTGATATATTATGTTAAAAGTATTAGATATAGTTGCTGTCGTTTCACACAGTTTCACAAGTTTTGACATGGTTTGCTTACAGGAGGTACATTGTAGTTCTTAAAATTATAGGCTGTCACTTCCTCTCATTTGAGTTAGTTGATATAATGAAGGGCATGATCGTGTTTCTTAAATTACGTAATGTTGGACTCGGTTGCCGCTTTTCCTGCTTATTTCGGCGTATTTTACAAAACATTTACCAATTATCAAATTGATGATATGAGCATAATTGAGGCAGCCCACTCCATTGTACCTAATATCCTTACGTAGGCTTTCTGTCAGCCACGTGAACGTTGTTGTTAACCGTTTCCAGTTCAAGTCAAAGGCTGCGTTGGCGGGTGATACGGAAATTGTTAGATAATTTGCCCTAATGTTCCTCCGAGTAAACTAATTACCCTAAACCAGATTGCTTTTAAACTGATGTTCGACTCTGAATTCAGACATATTTAAAATTTCAATTTTCTTAAGTGATCTTGCTGCTATTTTGAAGCCAAAAAATACACGTTCATTATATACCTAAAGAAGCAAACATATTAAATATTAACATACGTTAAACAATAACGTATATTCTCGGCGTATAAGAAGCAATTTTGTAAGGCTAAATTGTAACAAAAAAAAAATATGTAATTTTTTTAAGAAAAATCTGCCATCACTCTGACTTGGCAGATCTCCATTTTATCAGTAAATCTCAAAGGAAAAAATTGCCTTATCAAAAACCAGTGAGAATAGCTGGCAGGTTTTGATTACAGTATGACCAACAAACATTAGTGCACCATACGTAGTTAACCAAATACTCCAAGCAGTAGTAGTTGAGTGGAGGTCAAAGGGCTTTGCCTCAGATCTCCCTTCAATGACCAACCCCACCTGCGGTCCACTCCAATCTTCCTGTCCTCCTGATAAAGTTCAAGATCTCTCTCTGTGGTAAACACCAATCTCCTAATTTATCAGGCTCAGCGGTAAACGTCTCGTCTCGCTCAGTTGGGCTCTATACTGATCTAAAAAGGGCTCCATACCTATGCCCGAGAATAACAACCGCAAAGAAGCGACAACATAAATCCCGCCCAAAAATTTGGAGTGGGAGGTAAACCGGCCAACTGTCATCTCCACGTGCTTGTCAGTTTGTTTAGTCCGAGATTTGTTTAGTACAGTCGTCGACGACATTTTTGCCTGAACGTCAATTTTCTTTAGTTTGTTTTTGTGTTAATTATTATTGAAGTGACTTCTTTAGCGAGGGTAAAAATGACCCGCTTATGAAAGTGAAACGCTTTTCAAAGTGAAACGCCCCTTTAATTAAGCATGTTCCAGTATAGCTAGAGGGCTGAAATTTTCAGGACATGTAGCCGGGGTAAAATGAGGATCCTGGATGAAAACTGGACCCCGTATCCTCCCCCCCCCTTCGGCCAGGAGAGGGGGGAGAAGAAAAAGTAAAATAATTAATTTCAGAAGAACGAGAAGGGTTACGGGGTCGAAATTTTTATGGTAGGTGCGCCTCATGGGGGCTACCTTTGAACATATGGGGGGAGCTAAGCTCTAATTTAAGGAAGATTGTAGGGGAAAAAGGTTTTTTGCGATATCTCTGCAACGGAGCCTGGAACCGAAAATCTGACAAGCGATGACCGGTAAACAACGTAAAAAATTGTTCGGAGAAGTATTTTAAAAAGAAATAAGAAAAAAAAAATATTAAAAAAGTTAGAGAAATGCGGTTTTTGGCAAAAAAACGAAGGAGTTCAGCTACGAGGTCGGAGATGGCAAAAACGGGAAGAGAAAAATTCTATATGGAATTTTTTTTTTAAATGGGAAAAACTGAAAAAGAAAACGTAAAAAAATGTTCGGAAAGTTAATAAAAATATTATAAAAGGAAGGAAGAAAAAAAATAATAAAAAAAGGTAGAAGATTGTTCGGAAATTTAATAAAAGTATTATAAAACTGAATGAAAAAAAAATTATTAAAAAAAGGAGAAAACTGTTCGGACAGGTAATAAGGGTATTTTAAAACGAATTAAAAAAAAAACTAATAAGAAAAAAAAGAGAAACGCGGTTTTCGGCGAAAAAAAGTTGTGAAAAAACACAAAAAAAAATAAAAAAAGGGTCGAAACCAGGGGCGAAAGTTGAGAAAAAAAACTTAAAAGAAGATAAAAACTCAATTCCCAATATCTCTTTGAAATACGCACTGTAGTTGTGTGCTTATAAAGGTGAGGCACATATTTTTTTTTTGTAAAATATTTTTTCCTACTCTTATAGTGAACACTTTCTTACGTACAGTTTACTTAATAAGTAAATAATTCTTACACACAAGTATGCGTAAAGAATACTAACGCAGAGTCGTACGTTATAATGCATAGTGTGCCAATCAAATTAGGTTTTAAACCGCTCAAATCGCGAGACCTCGGCATCGCGTTACCTGTGCTTTGATTTTTTGGCCATTTTTATTGTTTGTATTGTTCGGTGACAGCAACATTATTTAAGAGTTGATCAACGCCACCTAGACAGGTGGCGTTGAGTTGATGTTCAAATCGGTAATAATTATTAGTATTACTGGCATTTTAAAAATAGTCTTAGAAAAAGTATAGTCCACTACTTGAATGGAAATTTGTTATTACAAACTCGTTCAATTCCAGCCCACGGTCGCTGCGCTCGCTCGTGCAGTAATCTGTTTGCAATAAGCTACTTCATTCTCGTTATGTAATATACTATTGTGAACTGTTTTTATCTTCAAATATTAGATTTGGCTAGTTTGTGTTACTCGGCCAATCAACTTTCGATTAGTCATTTGAACCAGTTCCGATAGCTTATAATTAATTTTGATAGATTTGGTTAGTTTGAGTTAATAGTTGAATCAACTCTCGGTAAGGTTCACTTATTCTCAACTTATTTTAGTCATTTCAAGCGGTTCCGATACGTTATAATCAATTTTAATACATTTAGTTGGTTTGGGTTAGTCGTCAAATCAACTTTGGGTTAGTTTCACTGAGTCTCAACTTATTTTACTTATTTGAGCCGGTTTCGATACCCTATAAACAATTTTAATAAATTTGGTTAGTTTGGGTTAGTCGATTCAACATTCCGTTAGTTTCACTTATTCTCAACTTATTTTTAGTCGTTTGAAGCGGTTTCGATATGTTATAATCAATTTTGATAGATTTGATTAGTTTGGGTTGGTCGTCCAATCAACTTTCGGTTAGTTTCACTTAGGCTCAACTTATTTTAGTCATTTGAACCGGTTGCGATAGGTTTTAATCAATTTAAATAGATTTGGTTAGTTTGGGTTAGTCGTCCAATCAGCTTTCGGTTTAGTTTCACTTACTTAGTCTCAACTTATTTTAGTCATTTGAACCGGTTTCGATACGTTATAATCATAATAGTCAGTTTATATAAATTTGGTTACTTTGGGTTAGTCGTCGATTCAACTTTCAGATAGTTTCACTTATTCTCAACTTATTTTAATCATTTAAAGCGGTTTTGATACGTTATAATCAATTTTAATAGATTTGTTTAGTTTGGGTTAGTATAGTCGATTCAACTTTCGGTTAGTTTCACTTATTTTCAACTTATTTTAGTTATTTGAAGCTTTTCCGATACCTACGTTATAATCAATTTTAATAGATTTGGTTAGTTTGGGTTAGTCGACGAATCAACTTTGGGTTAGTTTCACTTAATCTCAACTTATTTTACTTATTTGAGCCGGTTCCGATACGCTATAAACAATTTTAATAGATTTGGTTAGTTTGGGTTAGTCGTCCAATCAACGATACGAAAATTTCGTAACGCGAGACGAAAACATAAACCAAGTCGTGATGAGACCTTGAAAAATCACTCTCATGAAACCAAAGATGTATTCACTGCAAAAAGGTTAGAACGCGACAAATCTGGAAATTCTGAGTTAAACCGTTAAATCCTAAAAGAGAACTACTATTCATAATCCATTTCTAGTAAAGTAAATAATAAACATGTAATTAATCACTAGTTTTATCGGTGTATAGCATTTCTTTTCCCTTCATTACTTTGCTCTCAGTGTATTAAACCGGTCATCTGTCATATATGACAAATTAAACTTGACTCTCCAACTTCAAAGGTGCCGACTGTCACTTTTGTCGCTTCTCTGCGGTTGTTATTCTCGGCCTATGCATAGAACGCCCGAGCCGAGCCTGGCAGGTTCATCTGCCACCTCGTTCCACGCCACCCCGCTGTGCCCGGCACCCATATCAACTTCACTCTCTTGCTCGTGCCAGGTACAGCCTGCCCTGAGTGCAGTTAGGTTATCAGAATAAACTTCTTCTTCCTCTTCATTTCTTTGACCTGGTCAAATCGCCAAACATATTAAATTTTAAATTTGAAAAATATCTTAAGAAGCAAATGGAGCAAAGAGCCTGAATTCAGATTGAAGAAGACTACTTTTAAAATATAAGTGTTTTGATTAAAAGAAGATGAAAGGGAACAATGAAGAGTTTTCTTTACATGTTAAAGCACTAGAGTAGTTCAATCTGAAATTATAATCGCCATAAGAAAGCTGATACGAATAAGGGAATGCCTCAGAAACATAATTCCCGGCTATGGTACATATTGTCACGGAACTGATATAGAAATTGAGCATGCCATAATAGTTCAGTAGATGACATGAAGGGGAATAGAACGTACGTACTCTTATCTCTGTACATAGTCCATATCAAGTAGGTAGTTAAGAATGTTTGGTACGATCAGTGAAAAAAGCGGTGAAAGAAGTTCTTAAACGGATGCACAAAGATTACTTTATTAGCTAAAGTTAAACATATTGTTAACTCTAGACCTGGAAACCAATTAAATGTCCCAAGTAACACAAAAGGATTTATAAAGGTTAAACAAACGTTTATATCACTAGTTTATAGAGTAAAACGATGCTATAAAAGGTAAGATAATCGATTATATATTACATATATGGCTGCTATTTGTCTTGAAGGGACCACTTTACTCAGCTTTATATAAAAGTGTAACTAAATGCTCAAAAAAAAAACTGTTCTATAATACTTCTATATAACTCTTTTAACACGTATATATGCCTAATATATAGCCACCATATAACTTCTTGAACTAAGTATAGTGCTTATCATCACCATTATAAAGAACATAAAATGCATCTATATAGTGAAGTTAAACTTGCTTAAATTGCAGTAATGCTGTGTAAGTATTATTATATGGCGCTTATGTAACTGGTTTTAAAAAAACACATAAATGCAATTTACGCGATTATTTATTTATTTATTTATTATTACATGTTCCTTTTGACAATATAAAATTGTATAGGAATAGTCAATACAAATAAACCTAAAACTAAAAATCTATAACTAAGGCCTTAAAACTAAATAAAACACAGGATAAGCAACCCACAAGAAGCACATCTACCGTTCCAGCGCCATATACTCTTCAATGGAATAAAGACATTTTGACATCAAAAATTCTTTTAACTGGCCCTTAAACCTATTTACACTCTGGCAATTTCCAATGCCCGGCGGAAGATGGTTGAAAAGTCTTAGACCAATTACATTTGGGGACCTATACATTATCTGGGTTTTATAGGGTGGTATATAGAAATATTGATTCGGGTGCTAAATGAATGTAACTGGACATGCCTTTTATAGTTATTCCTATTCTTAAAAATATACAGACATTTTTCAAATATGTACAGACCGGCAAGTGCTAGGATATTAAACTTTTTAAAAAGATCTCTACATGATGTTCTTCGATTGACACCCTCTAGTAGTAGTAGTATTAGTAAGGGTGGGGGGGCCGAAGCCCGGTAAGTAGGCCTATAAGTCCCTTTTCACCATCCCCGATCTGCCCTCCCCTACCTGGCTACTTCCAACACCCGGCCCGCACTGAAGCGGCCCGTCACCTTGATAAAGGTGAGGACGTCCTCCCAGGCCAGATCCTTTAGATCTTCCCGAGCAAGTGTTGGTGCTCCCAGTATC
>JAEQML010071494.1:0-16115 GCA_016904865.1 Pissodes strobi
ATTGATTTAAACACCAAGTTAAGAAATGAATCTAAAAACAAATTTGAAAAAAGTACATATAAAGTAGCGAATAATAGCATTTATGGAAAAACAATGGAAAATGTTGACAAAAGGACTGATATTAGGTTGGTTACTGAATGGGCAAAAAACAGTAGAAAAGATGGCGCAGAAAATCTTATTGCAAAACCTTACTTCAAAGACTTAACCATATTTTCAGAAAATTTAGTTGCGGTTCAAATGCAAAAAGTTTTAGTTGAATATAATAAACCTATTTATGTGGGATTTTCCATATTGGATATATCAAAAACTTTTGATTGATTTTTTTACAATTTTCTTAAACCCTCATACGGTGAAAAAGTTAAGCTTTTGTATACTGATACAGACTCCTTCATTTTAGAAATTCAAACCGAAAATGTTTATGATGACATAAAGTGTAATATAGATAGATTTGATACTTCAAATTATCAAATCGGCAATAATTGTCATAATATGCCAATTACTAAATCTGTGGTTGGAAAATTTAAAGATGAATATGCTGGTGAACCTATTGAAAGTTTTTATGGAACCGGAGCGAAAGCATATTGCATTAAAACAGAAAGTAGTTTGCTTAAAAGAGCAAAAGGGGTTAAAAAAAGTAGTAACAAAAATCAGTTAACATATATTCATTACAAAGATGTAGTTGAAAATAATTCAAAAACGTTTTGCGCTATGTATACCTTTCGATCTCGTTTACATAATATGTTTACTGAATTGGTGAATAAATTAGCTCTAACTTCTTCAGACGACAAAAGATATAAAATTCCGGACAGCTTTGATACACTTTCATGGGGTCAGATGAGCATAAAGAATTATTATAAAACAATGTTCCCTCTCTTCTAAACCGATTTTTCAAGGTTGTTGGATTGTATTTAAGGCAGGAAAAAGCTTTGTATTTCTTAAAGGTAGCCTAACTACCAAAGCATGTGTTTAGAAAGTTGTGATAAAGAAATTGATAATATTTCATATAGAAGTTATGAAAAAAGACTTTCAACATTTAATAAATGGAAGGGAAAATTAAGGCCCGAAGTTTTAGCTCGTGCAGGTTTTTATTATTTGTTAATTGCTGATATTTGCAAATGTTTTTACTGTGGTGCTGAAATTTTTGAATGATTGTCCTATTGAAGAACATCATACACTTCACAACAAGTGTGACTTTTCTGAATGTTTGTGGCTTTTTAAGATGAAGAAATGTGAAGACCAAGACGTTGTTATGACAAAATTTAATACAAACATTTTCTTTTTTTCGTTTATAATTTTGACTGTTGCGAATGTCATCATGGCATCCAAAATATTGTAATTGTTATGTTTTAAATTTCATTATCCCTTTTTTTGCTATTTATAATTTGAATTATTGTAAATGTCATCATTCAGTCGATGATACTGTAATAGAATTGTCTCTTCTTGTTTATTAGAATATAGAATTAAAATTTTAAGGTGTTTTAATCATGTCTCTTACCCCATATATTTTGTTATATTACATACATTACAAGAAATACTTTATATGTGCATATTCCATATAAAGTGACACATAGTTTAGTTTGTTTCAAAAATACATCGGATTATGAATTACCGCAATCATGTCATCATATGAGAATTGAAAAAATTAATAATAGTAGCCAAGCATTTTCCTTTAAAATGCAGCAGATGACCATTAATAGCAATTTCTTCAAAACTTTATATTACTATGTAAACAATACCATTTATGACACAAATTGGATCATCAAACGTAAAAATGATGAATGTTCCGAATTGATACATAGAGAAAACGCTATAAAATCAACAAATCTTACATGTTTAAACAACACCCTTTTTAACGAGCATGAAAATTCCCAAGTGTTATATGTCTTATATTATTAATGTAGTATTAACAGTTGGTTTACTTTCTCTCATAACAGTGTTAGGAATTATGTATTATAAATTCAAAACAGAATAATAAGAATACAATTAAAACGAACAACCTTAAAATTTCTGATAAAAGAGTGGGGATGATAACTGGTGGGGATCATATTATATCATCAAAGACTATCTCGAAACAGTTCAGTTTACCAGATCACACTTAATAATCAACATGTATACTAATTTCAGTAAAGTAAATGAGTATAGCACTAATACTAATAATGTGTTTAAGAAAGACGATTCATGTATAAAAATTAGTGAAAAACTTCTAAATTCTAAAGTTTATTATTTAAATAATTCTTCGTCCAAGTTCATAGCTGTTGGAATAAGTTAAAGTGATTTTTCACCAAGAATTCTTATTGGAAGTAGAAACGGATTTTATGTGAGTCTAAATGAAGAGGAATGGAAAGCTCTGTTGAAATACCAGGGAGTGATAGCTAATTATTTTTATTCTTCTAATTCAGATACACAATCGTTGATGTGTGGTAACATTACTTTAAGCTTTCATAAATATAATGAGTGCCTCATCTTAAAAATTCAAAAATTGCATGGAAATTATGTTTATCTCTCATGCAGTTCTGTTGACACCTTATGGTCGCTCATTGAGATTGTGGATTATAGAATTCAAATAATTAAGAGACAAGAATTTGAGAAGTATTTCAAATTGTTTCAAACTAGCCTTTGCACACAATCAAGAAACATTCTATCCGACATATATGAAGTGCTAAATCCAAATCAGAATGTCAATAGTGAAAATGTATGTGTGATGCTAGAAATGCTTTTGTAGTATCCGGAACAATTGGAAGAAAAATTAAAAAATAATCTTTCAACGAAGAAATATTATGAAGAAATCGGTCAATATTTGTGAAGATAAAAATAAACTATATTGGATGGTGGTGTGGTCCTTTGCTTACAGGCAAGCGCGAATATCTGAATATCAGAAATTTTATGCAGACAGACTTCGATTTGATAGAAGAATTGTGCAATGTCAAAATGTTTTGGACATATTTCTGAGTAAGGAACATAGGAACAAGATTTTTAATCAAAGGTTTAATGTTTAAATTTAAATTGATTTTTAATAAAATATTTCAATACTAATATTTGTTTTATTTAATAAAAAAATATATATAAAAGTTTTAATTAAAATACGTTTAAGGTACAACCATTAAATTATAATACATCTCTTTTAAGAATCCATGAATTGTGTGATTTATCCAATCCAAGCCATTTAACATATACTTTATTTCCTTTTTTTCTTAATACTTTTTCTACCAAATAGACATCTGGATGTTTAACATTCTGCAACTCTTCTCCATAAAACCCTCCTGCAATTTCTTGGTTCTTTTCATCTTGAAGCAAATATGTTGTAGGATTTGTAACTTTAACTTTTTTATGCTAAATATTTCATTTGACCAATTCGGTGTGTAACTCTTGGAAAATGCTTCTCGCTGCTTGCTTATCCGCACATAATCACCAACCCTAAATTTTGGAAACTTTGGAAGATGATCTTAAAATGTCTTTTTCAATATTTTTGTTAACTTCAACTGGCTTTTTATTGATTGTCGAATGTTTTGTGTTATTATATTTCTGAACTATTTCATCTAAAATATCAATTTATTTGTACTTTCCACGTAAACTAAATTTTTTCCACATTAAATTTTTTATAGTTCTCTTCACTCTTTCCACCACACTGGCTTTTAAATTAGAATAAGTGTTATAATGATTTATGTTAAAATCAGTCATTAACTTTTGAAAATCTTTGTTACAGAATTCTTTTCCCATATCAGTTTGAAGGTGTTTTGGAACATTTTCAACAGTTTCCAAAATTTTTCTCATAGCTTGAGTAACTTCTTTTTCTGATTTTGATTTAATTGGTTCTATCCAAACATATTTTGAGAATACATTAATTACTACCAACATGTAACGATATCCTCTATTCAATTTCCAATAAGGTATCATTTCGACTAAATCAGCTTGCCATAAATCATTTAAACCTTTTACTATAACCCTCCGACGTTTGTAATATTTTCTGCTTGGCTTATGAAGTTCATTAACAATTTCTTCTTTAAAGTTAACAGTCATAGTTGTAAATTAAGAATGATTATTGTTCTATTATAATTGGACATTTTATTACAAGTTCTCCATAAAACAAAGGCAAATATGTTATCGATTTTTTAGCGTTGTTGAAACTGATTACATCACCTAATATAATTTTAGTTTTCGTTCCATATTTTACTGCTTTACCGTTTATATGAAGAGCAACATCTTCTTTTGGATATTCAACTTTCTCTATATATCCCTCTTTGAATGGGAAAACATATGTATTTCTACCATCTTGAAGTATTCATACTGATTATTAATGGAATCCCATTTTCCGATAAAAGGTAAAACAATGTTATAATACAATTTTACTTTATTAATATCCACAATATTTAAGATCTCAGAAGATGAAGAAGAAGAAGAAGGAGCATTTCTATATTCTAATAATTTATTTTGATCTTTGAAAAGTATGTGTAATCCGAATTTATCAATCGACATTTTAACTTCATGGACTATAACATAATAATTGTTTCTTTGCAATTTATACCTTTTATACAATTATTTTTGCTTCTCTGAGGAGCATCCACGCAAAAGTAAACAAATCCATTTGAACTAATTTTGCATAAAACGATAATTTCGCTGTAGCCACAATTTTGAAAAAATTTGGAAAATTTTTTTTGTTAAAATTTTTAAAATAATATAAGAAAATATGCTACAATGTTTGTGTTTTTTTGCAAAAATATTAGAGGAGTTATTTCGATTTATGATGTGGATTTGTTTACTTTTGCTTGAAATCTGAGGATTTGTACTGTTTTGCTTGACCAGCCTGTTGGGTTTGTTCTGTTTTGACTGACATAATAAAAGCAGTTTTAAGCGGATACATATTAATTTATTAAATCAACTTAGAAAAATATTACAAATAAACAAAAACTTATTTTATAAGTAATCTTACTTGGGAAAATATCATGAACATTAAAGGTGAAGCGCAGGATCTTCTTCACATAAACAGTCACAACCGCTTTCCTGTTCTTCATATTCAGCGTTATCTTCTTCTGCCATCTGTGTAGCGTTTTCAATTATATCACCATCAATGATACTTTTATACCAGGCTAGTTCGGGATCTGCCCGCCAGTCATGCATCATTAAATTCCGCCTTTAGGAGAGTTTCAACATTGGTGACTTTTTCAGGTGGTAAGTGGCGTACCAATGGTAACTGTTCCAATTCATAATTTCCCCCCTAAATCCCCCCTTAAATTAGAGCCCCGTTCCCCCCCGTATGGTCTAAGGTAGCCCCCCCATGGGGCGCACCTACCATAAAAATTTCGACCCCGTACCTCTTCCCGTTCTCCCGGAATGAAATATTTAAATTTTTCCTTTTCTCCCCTCCCCTGGCCAAACTTGGGGGGGGTGGTACGGGGTCCCGTTTTCGTCCAGGATCTTCTTTTTACCCCGGCTACATCCCCTGAAAATGTCGGCCCTCTACCTATACGGGAACATGCCAGTATAAGGAGCGTTACGTTACATATCCGAGCATGACGCGTGATGCATGACGCCTCGATCTCATTCAATCCCTACAAAAAAAAAAATTGCAAAACGCGCCTAAAGAAGTTTTCACTTCAAAAATAAAACAGTGTATTGTCTTACCTTTCACGCCGTTCCCGCTCTCTTTTAGTAGGTTTTCGCTGTCTTTTTCGAGAGCCACTGTTACCTTCACCTACTGAGATAGAAGAGTCATCCATTTTAAATAATAAATCAATAAATAATTCACTATAAACAAGTAAACTACTCCAAACACTTCTAGCTAATGCGACGTGACGCCGCAACCGCAATAGTGAAATTAATATGCTTGCAGGCGTGGCGGCCTCTATCATTTATTTACCCAAAATCGCGGAATGGTTTGCTCATATACGTATATATATGGGTTTGCTGCACGAAAACACGTTCAGACAATGTGCATCAACCGTTATTTACACTGTTGCATACTAGATGGTACACTATGTATAAAATATGATATTTATGAGGCAGTTTTAAAATACCTCTGGATTCGTTCACTTTTGCATGGGTTATAGCACCGCGTTCGTATTTTCTGCAAGGATTTGTTGCTTCTTGAGAGAAATTCCACTGAAATTGACGAAAATTAATAATATACGGATTTGTTACTCTTTGGTTGAAAATACTGATTTGACTCCACCATTATACAAGGATTTGTGTACTTTTGGTTAAAACGGTGCATGGGGTTTCATAGAGATGATCAAGGTCTACATGATGCAATATTTATCTCATTTTCTGGTAAAAATGGATTTGTTTACTTTTGCGTGGATGCTCCTCAATGTTATAATACAATTTTACTTTATTAATATCCACAATATTTAAGATCTCAGAAGATGAAGAAGAAGAAGAAGGAGCATTTCTATATTCTAATAATTTATTTTGATCTTTGAAAAGTATGTGTAATCCGAATTTATCAATCGACATTTTAACTTCATGGACTATAACATAATAATTGTTTCTTTGCAATTTATACCTTTTATACAATTATTTTTGCTTCTCGAAGTTCTTCCAATATTCATATAATTTCATTTTGGTGGCCCGTATGACCTGCCATTTGCGAAGAAACTAGTAGTTTTAATCTTTCCACTAGTTCGTTTACATCATCATAATAGACATAATCAACTTTTTTATTTGATAAATTTAACAACGTTCCTCCCTTTGTAGATCTTGTTTTTGTTGTTCTCTGACGTGTTTGAGGTGGTCTTAATCTGCTTAGACTTGATACGCTTGAAATGCTGGATGTAGTCGATTTGCTAGATTGTTTCAGTATTTTTTTTTTCAATTAAATATGGTTTAATTATTGTTAGATATTTCGGATCGGTAGTTCCCTGCATCATAATTTCTTCTATAAGCGTTTGTTCTTTTTAAAATATCCATATAATTTTCAAGATCTTTTGATGTATAACTCTTTGGATCTTGGAAAAAAATGAGTTCATACAATCCGGGAGTTCCTTTGTAGGTTAAATTTTTAACTTTAAAATTTTCTTTTTCAAAATCAATTAAACTATCTCCAATTTTCCATTTTTCCGCTACAGGGTCATGAGTTAGACCGTGAGTGTTATCCACATCTCGTCTACCCTTAATTGCCAAATCAACAAATGTTCTTACGAGCGGATGAAATGCCTCAAGATATTCCTCATAAGCAGGAGTTCTAGTTAATTCAAGGATGTCTTGTCTAACTTCTTCGTCAGTTGGTTCGATTATAGTGACCTCGTTTGGACTAGAAGTACGCCCTCTTGCTTGAGATGTCATTGTGGAACTCAATCTGCGACTAGGGCTGGGTAAAAAAACATCATCATTATCACTATCATCATTCTTCTGATATATTTCTTCATCTTGCAAAAATGATGGTATTTCAGTGGGGAGATATTTTTTATATATGTTTGTCTGTCTTCTTGTTGGTTGTTGTTTGATAGGTGAAAAGTTAGAATGTTGAAGAGTTGAAAATAACGAAGGTGAAGATATTTCCCCTTTTATTAATGGTTCCGATTTTATAGTTTTAATTAATTCCTGCAAAGGTTGAGTAATGGACTTTAACTCTTTTTCTTGGCGAATTTTTGATTCTGCTATATCTGACTTTAGGGCTTGATATTTTCGCTTTACGGCTTTACGAGCTTTCACTAGTTCTTTTGCAATTTTCTCGTTCATGTTTATAGATATAGTTTAGATTATGAACTAATATTAATTTAATTGAAATGATGGTTATATAGTGAACTAATTAAAATCATTAATTAAATATCACCCTGTCGCAAGTTTGAACTTGAACTTGAAAAATGTTATATAAACATTCACTGTTAATTATAAACAATTTGAGCGGTCGACGGGAGCGACTTTAATCCTTAATGATGCAGCCATCAGCATTTTGTAACATATAAATACGCAGGCAAACGCCGAGTTAATCAGACTTTCGGGTCTCTCAAACCGCTCAATTTAGTCGCTAGGCAGTACACAGGTACGTCCACTTCTAGTTGTTCTATCCCACAACCCCCATAACTGAGAACACTTATACACAGGTATAAGGTTGTCAGGTCCTTACCTAACCTGGGTGAACGTATGCATAGGTATACGGCATTCGGGGGCTACTAAAAAGTATAGAGAGAGTCGAATTTATGAAGTATCAGAACTTCTAGTGAAGGGATAGTTTTTGGGGAGTTTCAAAAAGTAGTGAAAGTGCCTTAGCAATTTGTGATAACCTAAAAAGACTTACCTTATAAATATCAGAACAAATACCTAAATAAAAGACAACCCGCTCACATAAACTTTATTAATAAAATAGTGACGTCGCTTGCTAGACAAACTTTGAACTAAGCCTCCCTCGAGAAGACATGCATTTCATATTAATTGGGTATAGTGTAAACTCTTAATTCATCTATAATCTTAAACACGCCTTTATTAGTATACAGTCTAACCGTTGTTAAGTAAACTTGTTACTGTTTTTATCGATGTGTCTCCTTTATTATCTCTTCTCAACTTGACGTAGTGCGTTCCTAAATCTGAGTTACTCTCCCACACGCTAAGTAAGGCGTGTCGTCACAGATAAAAAATACAAGTCGTGACAGAATGGTGGAGGCGCTACTACGTCATAAAATATTACTAGAATAAAGTCAAGTCACACAGTTATCAGTAAAAGAGGGAGGCAAGTCGACCTACGTCATAAGTAATAAATTGAATTAAAAAATAAAATCAAATAAATCATTAATATAAATGCATATATACATATAATATATACAAATAAGATTAAACTTTAATAAACAAAAAGTAACAAACAATAAGTCAAGCTCTCCGTTGCATAGATATATACATATAAAAGCAAATATTAATTTCGAATCACGCGCCTGAGTACGTCCAGTTGCTGTCATCTACGGAAGACGGGTCCGCCATCTAGGGGTCCATGTGCTTATCTGAAACAAGGAAAGAAACTTATATTGTAAAAATAATTAAAACGGGTTCATATAAAATAGAAATCAAATAAATGTTTGACAGAAATCGATTAAGGAAAAGGCTTGGGAGCGACAAAGAAGAAGAAGCAATATTCAAACCCTCAAGACAGAGTTTACAAAGGTCCCCAACAGAATCACCCAGACTAAATCTAGAGGAGGTAGGGGAAATCCAGTTTGACTCTACCCTGATTAACCTCTCACCATTTACGGCAGAAACGGCACACAGTACAAAGATCAACCCAACAGAGGAAAACACACATAGCCAGGAGGAACTGGACAGTGGGGAAACTTCTGAAGAAGAAGCTCCACCAAAGCCTGCAATAAGACAAATTCTGGCTAAAATGGCGAACACCACTATATTAGGTGCAATGTCAAACGCAAAGAAAGCTGCCATCCCACAGTTTATAAATCCACCAACGTTTAATCCGTGCCAAAATAAAGCTAGCGAGTTTCTGAGAGGTTATGAAAGAACCGCGATAGCAAACGGTTGGGATGAAGCGTTAAAAATAGCATATTTTGGGACATTTCTCGATGGTGCGGCAAACCTATGGTTCTATCAATATACAGCACACCATCCAAATAACGATTGGAGTGAGTTGTGCAACGATTTTAAGAAAGAATTCGAGGACAAAAGTTATGAAATAACATTGAAAAAACAAGTGAAACAAAGGAAACAACAAGAAAGTGAAACAGTAGTAAACTACATATATGAGCTACAGGTGCTATACAATGACTACAAAACAAATATGGATTTAGAAGAATTTACAAACATATTTAATGAGGGCCTGACAGAAGAGAATAAATATCACTATTACTGGTTAACAAATGTCCCGAACACTCCTCCAATAACACTAGAGGAACTAAAAGAAATCGCCAGGACAATTGATAAAGCTCCTAAAAAAACTTGTCAAAACTGAGGTGCAAAACAGAACATGTAGGCCTCCATTTACTCAGTATCAGAATACATACAGGCCGACATTTTTCCAGCCACGAGGTACACCGAGGACGCCATTCTTACAAAATACATACAGACCAGCACTTTTCCAGCCCCGAAATACACATAGGCCGCCATTTTTTAACAACGCATACAGGCAACCATCCTATCAGCAGCAAAACACATACAAACCACCATTTAACAGCTATCAAACTAATGAAAGACCCCAAGGAAATGAGCAATATAATCCACGTAAATTTACACAACAAAAAAGCTACCACCAAAATGGACAAAGAAATGGAAATAACAATCCAGTTTGTTATGCTTGCGGAAAAGCAGGACATTTTGCTGCAACATGTAAATCCCAGCAAAGATACCCAAACGCTTCCAGGTGGCAAAAGTAAGAGACACCCCTGCCACCTTGACAAGGGGAGACATGCCAGCTGGCATATTAAGCATAACCATTTTCTTAAATAACACATCACTACAAGCAATCGTGGACACAGGCTCCCAGTATAACATAATTCAGGAAAAATGGGCACCAAAAAAGCATTATAGACATAGCAATACTGTGTTAATAACGGCAGGAGGGCATAGAATCCCCGTAATAGGGGAAATAAACACACCAGTACGGATAGAGGGTAGCCAGATATTTAGAGATAGTATAAAGGCAAAAATTATATCAGTAGCCCCATATCCTGTCATATTAGGAATGGATTTCTTAATAAAACACCAAGCAGTAATAGATATACACAAAAGAGTCCTAATTTTAAATAAGCGAATCCAAATTCCTCTTAATCCAGAAATAAGGAAACGAACCCCAATATCTGGCTTAGTAATACAAAAAATGGAACAAACACACATGACAAATAGTAGAAAATCACAACAAAAATATGAACACGCAAATATTATTACTGACAGATATAATAAAACCTATAAAAAATTCCAAGCATTTATGATAGCAAATGAATTGATAAGAAAAGAGAAAATGGACCACATAATAACAGAGATAAAGCAAGATATATATGCACTACCTCAGAATGTAGCTATAGCTTATGGACTGACAACAACCTTCAAAACACATAAAAAAGTACAAAGGCAAATTAAGAAAATATTCCCCAAAATTGTTAATAGGCAGAAGGGCAAAATAGATGGCTCTACAATGATACAAAATGGGATTAAAACGGCATTCTTTTTACATATAAAAGAAGTATATAAAGAAAAGCCAAGACTTGACAAAATATACAAAAGCTTATCTACGTTATACCAACAATTAAAAAAGGATAAAATTAAAACTTTAGCAATCACACGGAGGGGATGGAGACTAAACTCCACAGAATGGGATTTATTAAAGAAAATGATCTATGATATTTTTAAAAAGGACCAAATAAAAATTCTGATATGTAAATCAGACTGGCAACCAGAAAACGTCACAGAAGACAAGGAGCCCTTGTTGAACATTGATATAGAAAATAAATCCATAAGTTATAAATTAGGGTTAGCCAGGGATTACGTCATAAAGAAAGATAAGGTAGAAACTATAGAAATGAAATTAATGGGGGAAATAGAGGAAAAAGAGGTAACAGTCTGGAGTTGCAGGTATAACTCGGACTGGCTAGCCTCTAAAAGACTGACAATACAATCACATGTATATGCTAATGGCGAAAAAATATTCCTAAAAGTACGCGGAAGCGCAAGGGAACCAACCAAACTGTATAAAGAATCAACTAGAAGAAACATAGCCAGATATAAACTCTGCCTTAAATCTAAATATACAATGCCTGGAAGATGATGATAACGTAACATTAGCAGATCACAACTTACATAACATTACCGACAAAGAGGCTAAACGAGCATTAGAGGACTTACTAATAGAATACAATGACGTATTTGCGAAAACAGCGAAACATATGGGAAAGAAAAATAATTGACGATCAAATAAATGAAATGCTAGAAAGTAACGTCATACGGCCTTGCCACTCCCCCTGGGCGAGTCCTGTGGTATTAGTTAAGAAAAAGGATGGTAAAACAAGATTCTGCTGCGATTATAGAAAACTTAATAGATGTACTAAGAAGTCTAACTGGCCTTTACCGCAAATAGACGACATCCTAACGTATCTAGGAGACGCCAAATATTTCAGTACCTTGGATTTATTTTCGGGTTACTGGCAGGTGCCAATAGAAGAAAACTCAAAACAATATACAGCCTTTGTGGCACAAGGACACGGATCATATGAATTCAACGTACTCAGTTTCGGCCTTTGCAACGCACCGGCAACATTCCAAGAACTAGCAGACAAAATATTTTGGGATATGAAATGGAAGGAAGTATTAATATATCTGGATGATATCATTATTTTCTCACAGTCAATAGAGGAACACATCCAAAAATTAAGAAAAGTATTCGAACGGCTACGACAAGCCAACCTAACACTCAAACCTAATAAATGTGAATACCTTAGAGAACAAATAAGAAATCTAGGATTTAAAGTCAGTAGGGATGGCATCCTCCCAGACGACGACAAAATCATTTGTGTACAAAAATTTCCAACACCAAAAAAGGTGAAGGACGTACAAAGCTTGATAGGTTTATGCAATTTCTATAGGAAGTTTATAAATAACTTTGCCACTGTCGCACGTCCTTTGCACGAATTAACGAAAAAATCCACAAAGTTTGTATGGGGACCTAAACAGAAAGAAGCCTTTCAAACCCTAAAAAATAAACTGACGTCAGCACCGGTACTGCATCATTTCAACCCAAACAAGGGCACCATTTTAAGGACAGACGCATCCACATGCGGCGTCGGGGCAATCCTACTACAGGAAGACGAAACTAAAACTGCTCATCCAGTGGCATATATAAGTAGAAGCTTATCAAACTGCGAAAAAAACTATTCCATAAGTGAGTTGGAACTGCTATGCGTCGTGGGGTCAATGGGATATCTCC
Organism: Pissodes strobi; assembly: GCA_016904865.1. Classification (NCBI taxonomy): domain Eukaryota; kingdom Metazoa; phylum Arthropoda; class Insecta; order Coleoptera; family Curculionidae; genus Pissodes; species Pissodes strobi. Next base: position 12,848 of record JAEQML010071494.1, read on the forward strand.
AGCATCTAATATATGGGCAACCAATTTAAATTGTATCAGACCACCACGCGCTTTGTTGGATGCACTCAATCAAAGAGAATAACCGACGATTAGCCAGGTGGGCATTAAAATTAGCTGAATATGACTACACAGTAGAGTACAAGAGTGGCAGCGCACATAAAGACGCCGATTGTATGTCACGCAATCCATTATTCCCTGCGGAGCAACAAAATGAAAAAGAGCTGGACGAACCACCAACATTTGCTTTAAAAAGTGAACAAATAAGTGAATTGCAAGAAAAGGATCCAGAACTAAAACAGCTAAAACTAGCCATAACAAATCCAGATGACCCAGCAATAAGCATATCAACTAGACGGCGAGCAAAAAACTTTAGACTTACAGACAATATTCTATATAAAGTCAGCTCTAGCACAAAAGGCTTACGAAACCTCCTAGTAGTCCCGAAGGCAATGAGGGAAGAGATAATGTGGGAACTACATGCTTCGCCTACATGTGGTCATTTAGGTCTCACCAAAACAATAGACAAGATAAAAAATAGATTTTTCTGGACAGGGATGTACAAAGATATTGAAAAATATATAAAAGGATGCCCAGACTGTCAGGCGAGAAAAGGACAGCAGTATAGAAAGACACCAGGCCTTCTACAACCTATCAAAGTAGGACTAATGTTCGACAAAGTGTGAATTGACCTATTGGGCCCTTTTCGAAGAAGTAACCAAGGGAAGACAATGATAGTAGTAGCAACGGATTACGCCTCAAGATATGCAATAACAGCAGCTCTGCCTAATGGTAAGGCAGGCCCTGTAGCAAAATTTTTATTAGAAAAGGTATTATTAATACATGGAATACCAAGGACTTTATTGAGCGTGAGGTAGGAATCATAATGGGGGTAAGAAGCCAATTCACCACTGCATACCATCCCCAATGTAACGGGTTAACGGAACGACTAAACAGGACTATTACAGATATGCTGGCAATGTACGTCAATACTCAACAAACAGACTGGTGCTCATATATACCATTCATAACGTTTGCCTACAATACAGCCATACAAGACACAACAAAGTACAGCCCATTTATGCTTACATTCGCCAGAGAGCCTACCCTCCCAGTAGAAGCAGCGTTAACAGATAGTGAAATACAAACAGACTCGTTCCAAATCAGAGAAAAGGCGTTGGCAATACGGGCAATCGCAGTAGAAAATATAAAGAAAAGTCAAGGAAAAGATAAAGTACGATTTGACGACAGGCATAGAGAATTAAAGTTTCAAGAGGGGGACAAAGTAAAAATATTTATCCCTATAAGAAAAGTAGGGCGCAGTGAGAAATTATTATTAAGGTGGTTCGGACCCTACAAAATAGTGAGAAAGATGGGAGAGGTAAACTATGAAGTAGAAAAAATTGGAGGAAAGAGAAAGGTTACAGATACGGTACATGTCAGTAGAATGTTGCCATATTATGACCCATGGACAGAGTCTACTCCTATTAGTAACGACGACGTCGAAATAGGAGACACCAATCAGGGAGAGGAAAATATGGGAGACATAACAGATATTCAATTATATACCCAGGAGGTAGAGGAGGAAACTAGAAATAAACGGGAACACGAAGACTTTGAAAATAGAGTCCGAAAATTGTTAGGAGTAAAATAAAATCTCAGAATAAAAATATAAGGCACTTAGGAGTTAAGAGAAATTATTAAACGGTATATATAGAATAAGAAAGTACAAATAAGGTATAGCCAAAAAGTATATGAAACTAGAATAGTTAAATGTTACATAGAAGGGTCCTTTTAGGGGACTAAATAGAATAAAACTATGTGGAGAAAGTATATATAGAGAATACAGGAGGTAAATATAAAGATAAAGGGTTGAATCAGAGGAATAAAGCATATACATAAATCAAGCAAAAGTTACTGACTAATGGAGGTCATTGACAATATGTAAGAAGTATATACAAGGATGATTATTATAACAATTTTAAAATATCCAGGCCTAAAGAATGCAAGAAAAACGTTTTTTAGGAGCGTTTCCAGCTTACATTTAGGCGCCAAGAAGATAGATAAAATGTGTGCCAAAATACACGAGTTGCTTAGGGTGACTACCAGTGAAAAAATTTGGTACCATAAAGGCTTAAAAAGGATATGAAGGGCATAGAACCCAAGTAAAAGGACGATAAAGAAATGTATATGTAAATCATAGATAGAGAATAAAGAAAAAATGGTTATAGCTAAGAAGTTAGATACATAGAAGAGACCGTAAATAGGAAAAACTAGTATAATATATGTAAAAAGTAAATTTAGGAAGCATAAGATAAAATAGAAATATATAGAAGTATATCTAAAGCAGACAATGGCAATATCAGGATAAAATAAATATGTATATATACAGTTAGCCAACCTATCCTGGCAAGTTGATAGCAGTACCATCATCTCAGTGACCCAAATGAATTAAATAGAGGACAGCATCTGGAAGCGGAGAGGAGAACTCTGCTAAAGTCAGATCCGGAAAATACATACACCTAAAAAATTAAAAGCAAGTTAGGAAATAAATAATAACAATATGTAAATAAATATGTAACGAGAAAGCACGAAGAAAAATAGGCTATAATATAATAAAATAAATATAGGTATATGTAGATATGCAATATCAAAAAGAAAAGGGATAGATAAAGGGGACATAATATAAATAGGTATAGTACATAAGTTAAATAAGTAGATATTAAATTTTCCACAGGGTATTATAGCATTGACCACAATTAGCAACAGCCAAGAAGTGGAGATATTTGCAAAAGCCTCATGAGGGGACCACCCCCTGAACCATGGCTGGACACCACAGAAACCTCTCCAGCCTTTAAATTCGGATGCCTAGAAGACTGAGTAAACTGTAAAAGACTAAAATATATGGAAAAGTTATCAGTAGCACTGGATAAAGAGTTAAATAGTTTAATAAATAGTTGGAATATAACGAACCTTAGGAAACAACCAAGGTCTGTCCATCTCTGTATCCTTCATCGTAGAATTGGACTACATGGTCATGAATACTGAAGATCTAAGACGGTGTATGGATTCTATAACTAATGGTCTGGATTCAACACTGACAAGGCTTGCGCAGCAATCCAGTAGCATGGAAAAAGCACAGAGGAGATGGTGAATTCACTACAAATTACAGAAGCAAAAATCAAATTGTTAAAAAACTACGCTGAAAATATAAACAATCACATCATATCAGAAGTACATGGAAGCCTGAAAACAAACTTAGACTTAGCAA
>JAEQML010071495.1:0-16114 GCA_016904865.1 Pissodes strobi
AGAATTTACGGTAAAAATCGTTTAAGAAGACGCTTTAGAAATGATGATGGCTTTTATATAGGGTGAGCTAGTTAAATTTAAACTTTTCACCATTTCGAGTGTTGACACGACACGTCACCACGTAAAATTTTATTAACGGAAAACCAAGTAATCTGGAGCAACCAAACTTCTGCACATTAAAGAAGCTAATTACGAGTATAAGATACCAAAAATTCGCATCGATACGATTGAAAATGCGGAATTGGCGATTTTTTGAATACGTGTTAGCCGGCTGAGCCAACGCATAGCTATTTTCAAAACGACTGCTAAATACAATTTTCCACACAAGATCGGAAAATAAGTGAAAACCGATGTTAAAGGGAAACAGACAGCTTTTCGTACTTTGGCATTTTTACGAGTTTAAACACTGGAAGCGACACCGCTTGGTACGAGCAAGAATAGAAATCGATAAGAAATTAGAAAGAAAAAAATATGTTCAAAAGTAAAACAAACAGAAGATCGACATACAAATATTAAAAAGTAAAAAAGAGGAATATCAGAAAGGACTGGAAGAAAAACTTAAAGAACCCATAGAAAACGACCAAGACATGGACCAAATTACTAAAAGTCTCGCTACAGCTTTAGTAGAAACACCCTTGAAAACAGCACCTTGCAATAAAAGAAAAGACACAATCTCCAGTGAAACAAAATGCTGGATAGAAAAGAGAAGGTAAATGTCTAAACAAGGACAACACAGAACACAAGAATATAGACAAGTAAAGAAATCGGTAAGAACATTAATAAAAAAAGATCTACAAATCCACCACGAATACCTAGTAGAAAAAACAATAGAAGAAAATAGGAACCTAAAACGTATAATGAAAAAATCGAATGGACAGCATCAAATAATTGCTATAAAGAAACCAAAATGGGAAAGAAGAGCGAGACCAAGACAAGATCAAAACAATAACTGAAAAATTTTATGAAGAACTTTATAGCACAAAGATAGAAAAACCAGAAGGAATCAAACAACAAAGAAAAGTTTTGAATGTAGGGTCGGAAAAGATTCCAGTAATCACATTAGATGAAATAAATCACGCTTTATCTTAGATGAAGAATAACAAGGCACCAGGTGAAGATAATGTCATAACAGAAACGATAAAAGAAGGCGGGGAAGTGGTGCTTCAAAAGCTAAAAATGATCTATAACTTATGCCTCCAAAAAGAGAGAATACCCGAAGATTGGAATAACGCAATAGTAGTACTAATTTTTAAGAAAGGAGATAACACCAATCTACAAAACTATCGTCCCATAAGCCTGCTCTCCCAGTTTTTCAAGCTGTTTACTCGTATAATTTGTAACAGATTAACTGATAAACTTGACAACTAGCAGTCAGTGGAACAAACTGGGTTCAGAAAAGAATTCAGTACATACGACCATTTGCTAACGCTTAACATACTAATAGAAAAAGCAAATGAATACAATCTATCGCTAAGCATGACCTTCATAGATTTCGAAAAGGCCTTTGATTCAGTCGAACACTGGGCACTAGAAGAAGAACTAAATAAAGCAAGAATAGACCATCGATACGCAAACATACTTAAAAACATATACCAGAATGCAACATCAATAATTAAACTAAACACAGAAACAGATAAAATAAAAATTGAAAGAGGAATAAGGCAGGGAGATACGATATCACTTAGACTGTTCACCCTGGCCTTAGAAGGAATACTTAATGATGATAGATAATATAGCGATCATAGCAGACAATAATGAGCACCTGAAACAGATGATCCTAGAATGAAATGAAGAAGCGAAACGAATAGGGCTAAAGACGAATATTAAGAAGACTAAAGTGATGTGTAAGAAGACCCGGAAATATCAGTAGAAGGACAGCGGCTAGAAAACATAGAAGAATACATATATCTCGAAGAACTTATAATATTAAACAAAACAAATAAAGCTAAAGAAATAGAATGAAGAAGAAGACTAGGATGGGCTGCTTTTGGAAAATTAGCTCATATACTCAAAAATAAAAAAATATCGATGCATCTGAGATCTAGGGTTTTTGATCAGTGTATCCTACCAATACTTACATACGGAACCCAGACATGGCTACTAACGAAGGAGATAACATCGAAACTCAAAATAACACAGAGAGCAATGGAGCGAGCTATGCTGGGTATATCTCTGCGAGACAGGAAGAGAAATGACTGGATAAGAGACAAAACAAAAGTAAAAGATATAATTGAAACAGTCACAAAATTGAAATAGGAATATTCGGGACATGGCGAGAGGATGGCAGATGGAGTACAAAAATTATAAAATGGAGACCATATCTGGGAAGAAGAAACCGAGGAAGACTCCAAACAATGATCTAAAAAAGACCACAGGACTAAATTGGATAAGGGAAGCACAGAATAGAAACAACTGAAAATCTAGGGAGGAGGCCTATGTCCAATTCTGGATGAACGAGGGCTGATGATGATGATGATTTGATACATTATGGGGAATTTGATGGAATGTGTTTCCAAATTTTGATATGACTTTTCGGTAAAAAAATATGTCACTTTACAGGTTTAACTACGTGAAATCTCTTTAAAAACACTTTTAAGCTGGGAAAATGGGTCCGGATCGATTTTTTTTAAATATTTTAGTGATTGGGTACAGTTTATAGAATATTTCGAGAAAAATCTCACTTTCAGGGTATCGGTGCGTACCCAAACTAAGTGAATTTATTTGCCCGAAATCCCATTTAAAATGATTTGAGCCCGGGAAAATGAGCCAGGATCGGAGAAATTTTAAGCGAAAAAGGGCAGGTTCTATACTAATTTTACGGGAGATTTCTAGGTAAAATTCTACATTAAACAGCGAAATTTAAAACATTTTTGGTAAATACGTGCAAAATATTTCAATTATTGGCATTATTTCTTCCATTTTTGCATTCTACACAAATTATGTATATATTGCACACCTATTAAGTATTATTTGCTAATTTTCCACTATTTCTTATCGAGTTTTAAATGCTCTTTGAAATTGCCACGCCTGTCGGGTGATCTTAAGTATACAGACCGTTTTTTATTTCAGTTTTTTTTTCTATAATTAGCACTATTTTTATCTTTTGTTGTGTTTATCAATTTATGTTTACATACTATTGTTTTATTATTCTTCCCAAAGCTCCCCACGATGAGGCGTTATGACTATTGAGAAAAACCATTACCTGTGGCTTCCCATAGTCCTCTTAAACCTCTCCAAAATGAGACAAAATGACTAATAAGTAACACTAACTATGCCAAAATTAATCATATTTTTTTATGTTTTTACTATTAATCCCAAACCCCTACACAATGAATGATGCGTCACAATTAGTAGTTCCACACTCGTTATAGCACATTTAAAACTGAAGAGATAGACTCTCCGGGCGGCAATCGAACCAGAGCCTCCCGCGTGTAAGGCGGATGTGATAACCACTACGCTACCGAAGAGTGGTGTTAGTTAGCCAGACGACGCTGGCGGGTACTGAGGTCCTGGTTACGGACGCTACTCAGCGAAAGTTGAGATTAGGGCCAATATCTCTAGATTGATCATTTCATTTATAACTAGGATATTCACCAGTCAGGGTAGGAAAATGTTAGTAATTTCACAAAAGCTCTTACTTGCAATCACACTTGCAAAAGACAGCAAACAATACATTTTTGTTTTCATTTAAAGCAGTGTTATTCACAGCATAAAATGATTTCATTAAACATATTATGCCATCAAATATGAACTATCCATGGGAATAAAAGAAATACTTGTACAGATTATGCTAATAATCACATTATAAATTTTACTGACCTGTAATGACATGTTAAAGCAGAGAAGCAAAACAATTCACCAAAATAAACCATACACTGCCCCGGCTTTTGACTATCTATCTCCGTTCTTGAGTGATACGCTTTCGGATCCCCTCCAAAATACCCTCGCAAAACTCGACTTCAATTTATGACTTGTTTTTCTCTTTTCCTTTCTTTACATCCATATATAGGGTGTCTCAAAATTGAATGTATAAGGTCTAATGAAATAATATTTTAACTAGGCGGGTTACCTCATCTGGTACTGATTATTTTTCGCAAATTCCCCTAATGAGACACGATTTCTACTAAGTGCCACTAACTGTGTCTTCCCGTAGTCGTCCTCCTCGATGCAATAATACGTAAATTAATCATATCTATATTGTATTTAACCAAACTTTTTCTCTGTAATTCATATTATTTTTTATCTTTTGCTGTATTTAGTAATTTATGTTAAAAATAGTATTGTTTTATTGTTCTTCTCAAAGCCGTCCACAATTGAGAAATGCCATTTCTTATGTCTTCCCATCGACCCCCTAAAAACGTGATCATAAATCAGATATTTTATTTTATTAAGTTTATCTACTTAATATATTCTTATTTACGTATTGTTTTATTCAATCAATTCATCTATCGTCATAACAGATCAGGTGATTTATTTTATTTATTTTTTTTTTCTGTATTAGCATAGCATTTTTTATATTTTATTTTAATTAGTGATTTGTAAATAGTATTGTAACTCTCAGAAGCTTCAAAAATGAGCCTCAACGACTAGTTATTAGTTTTATTAAATTAAGTTTTTTTTTTCTTCTGTAACTGAAATGTTATTTTTAATATGTTGTTTTATTTTATGTTAAAAATAGTATTTTTTCCAAATTTCAAGATAATTATTGAGAAGTGCTACTAGCTATGCCTTCTCGAAGTCCTTGTTCTTTAATAAATCATATATTTTATTTAATCAAGTTTGTCTTTTTTTCCCTATTTAATATATTCTTATTTAGAACCGCATACAACATCAGGTTTCTTCCCATAGCCTTCCTATATGGAGGAACGCCATGAGAAATCTTTTTATTAAATTAATTAAGTTTCTTTTTTTTGTATTTAACATATTCTTATTTATACATTGTTTTATTCGATAGACTATATGTAAAATATTGTTATCATTAACTGGGGGGTGAGGGTTTTTATTCCATCTCTCTAATTAGCACTTCTTTGGGCCTCTTGTAGTAGCGCTTTCTTCTGTTTTTCTCCGCCTCCGAATCATAATCACAAAACTCCCTCAATTCTACATTATCGTGAGTTGTTAAATTTGCAAAAAACTTCGTCGCCTTGTCTTTAATAAACTTGGTAAATGTGGTCCATTTCAGATCTTTTTGGATATCCTTATTCCTTATGTACCATGGGGCATTGATCGCTTTTCTAAGAGGTCGGTTTTCTAGTGCTGCAAGCTTCATCAAGTTGGCAGATGAGCAGTAGGTAATTTGAGATCTAATGATCGTCTTTAATATTGTTAGCTTTGATGAAATGTCCATGTCGCTGCCTCTGCCTATAATAGGGTAAAAAAAATTATAAGCTCTTTTTGCTTTTAGTCTGACTTCCGTGGTGTGTCGGTGCCAGCACAGCCTCTAGTCCATAATGGCTCCTAAATATTTTATTTCCTTTTCTCAGGTGATGGGAACGTTGTTAATTCTTACATTTCTGCCAGCACGAAGTCTTCTTTTCTGAAAAAGAATGACTTGTGTCTTGTTTTCATTTACCTTAATTTTGTTTCTGACAGTCCAATCTATGTAGGCATCAATCTCCTCTTGCAGACCTTCGCCGATTATTTTGGGATCCCTATGCCTGAAGAGAAAAGCCGTATCATCCGCATATAGTCCCATAATACCCTTGTTGGTGATTGGAATGTCACAAGTATATACATTGTAAAGGATTGGTCCTTAAACCGGTCCTTGTGGAACGCCAGAGTTTGCAACCCTAATGTCGGAGAGTCCACTACCCACTTTCACCTGGAAGGTGCGTCCTTTCAAGTAGCTTCGCATTAGACAACAAATCTCCATCGGGAAACCCATCTTAATCATTTCACTTTTAAGTCCATCATGCCAGATTTTGTCAAACGCTTTTTGAATGTCTATAAACACTCCTCCAGCCGCCTGTTTTGTGTTATAGCCCTCTACTATGTATTCAGTAAATCGAAGAACCTGTTGCTCCGGGGAGTGGCCAGCCCTGAGCCCCAACTGGGCTACCGGCACGAATCCTAAGTCCTCTATTATTGTTGTCAATCTTCTTTTGATCACTCTTTCCGCCACTTTAGAGGTGGAAGAGAGTAGACTTATGGGTCCATAACTTTCAGGGAATTTGAGATTTTTCTCCTTTCTGCCAATCATAAAGATTAGGGAATGTTTCCAAGCTTTTGGTTAGTAGCCAAGTCTCAAAATCCCGTTTGCTATATTAGCTATACAGGCTAAGCCCACTTTCGGGATTTCTTTCAGCATTTTGTTTGTAATATTATCACCCCCAGGGGCCTTTTTTGTACGTTGATGTTTTATAATGCTTCAGCGGGAAAGACAAAATCTTTTACATTTCCCATGGGCTCCAACTCATTGAGTCTTGCAACTGTGTTTTCAGCGTCATCCTCGATGTTTTCTTCTTCGTCTAAGTCTGCATGATCTAGTTGATTATTGGTGAAGATGGTCTCTAGACTATCTGCAAATGCCTCGACTTTATCCTTATTCAGGTACGCCAGTCTGTTTCTGTCATGCATTGGAGGGATGTAGGTCGGTTCTCAGCGATTTAGTTAGTCCCCAGACTTGGTGCTTAAGTTCCTTAATTTCGTTCTTCAGCTCTCGTTTCTATGTTCTTTCAGCATTTCTTTCATGATGTTGGTGTGGTAGTTTAATTCTCTCTTGGTATTTTCATTTCTATCGTTGGCATATCTTCTTCTTAATTTCCTATTTTCTCTAATGACATTCCTAAGTTCTGTTGGTAGGGATTCCAGGGAGCCCTTCCTTATTACTTTAGTAGCTGAACACTCCTTATAGTCGTGGGACATTACCTCTGCTAGGTTACCACACTTTGTTCCAGCAGTTCTTTACTCAGAATTTTTCTTACTTTGATTACCCTTCCATATTATATGAAACTCATTTAGTGACTGTTCTTTTAATTTGCATTCTTATAGCTGACCCTTCCCCGATTTGCAGTAGTACCGCGTTGTGGTTCGAGGATCCTACACTTAAACTGGTCATTTCATAGTATTTATTAAGATTTTTAATAACTGCAACGTCTAGTACCTGGGGGGTGCCCAAAGCAAAGCGTAGGTAAGTAGGCTCAACTGGTCGGAGAACTACCGCTCCCATTCTCTCAGCCGCCTCAGCTGAAATTTTCCCACTCGGACATTGATATGTACTATTCCAACAACGGTCTTTAGAATTTAGATCCCCCATTACAATAGTAGGCACATTTTCCCTGAATAGTTCTCTAATTTCTATTGCCTGGATGTGGACAACTGGTCTCTTATATACTGAAGTATCTTTAAGACGTCTTCTGTCAAGCAGCAGGTCTACTGATAGGTTTTCGACATTTCCATCTTCTATTGAGACAAGCTTATAATGCTGGATATCGTTCCTTACCAGAACAGCAAGTTTTCATCGCACTCTACCTTAGACGTCCCCCAAGACAAGGCTCTCCCCACCATATCGAACATCAACACTACCATCGCAGAAGTCAAATTTCATCACCGTGCAGCTGGCTTGCCAGTTTCCTTAAGAACCGATGTCTGCACGTTGCGGTTGATGGATACATCTCAGACACATTCACCATCAATGCGGGCGTGCCGCAGAGCGCAATTCTTTGACCTTTGACCAACTCTGTTCCTCATCTATATTAATGACCTGCTGACCGAAACGAATAATCCTGTTTACAGTTTTGCAGATGACAGTACCCTTGTCTCCCAATTTGGATCAGAAAAATCTTTACCAGCGACTGAGACTTATCACCGCAGACAGGAGCAGATTATATCAATTAATCAAGACCTGGAGAAAGTTCAAACTTGGGGCAACAGATATTTGGTTCAGTTCAATGCAGCAAAGATCCAAGCAGTCACGTTTACCAAGAGGGCCAAAAATCAGCCTCCCAGAAGCTTGGTGCGCTATTTCGCCGCAGAAACTGTATACACCGCAGCAGTTGCTCTTGCTCTACAAATATCCCTGTTTTACAGATACTTTCACGGCAAGTGTTCCCAGGATTTGGCCCGCCTCATTCCGCCCATGACAACGCATGTCAGACAGTCACGACACGACAGATGGCAAGAGCGCACCAGTTCGTCGTACAACTAGAAACACCTAGAACATCTATTTACAAGAACTCCTTTGTCTGGCAAACTACTTCACTGTGGAACTCACTCCCAGGACATCTGTTTCTCCCTATTTACAACCTACAACTATTCAAGAACCGTGTCAATCAACATCTTTGCACACACACCCCTTTAGTGTGCCTGCCACTGGTATAAAAAATGTGTTTTACTTTATTTAGATTTTTTTCTGTATTAACATATATGTTTTTGTATTTTATTTTTATTAGTAGCTTGTCAATAGTATTGTTTTTCTCAAAAGCTTCCAATGTGAGGCGCAACGACTATTTGTTAGTTTTATTAAATTTAGTTTCTTTTTCTTGTGTAACTGAAATGTTATTTTTTATAATTTGTTTCATTTTAAGATAAAAATAGTATTTTTTTCCAAATTTCAAGATAATTATTGAGAAGTGCTACTAGATGTGTCTCCTCGAAGTCCTTCTAAATTAAATTCCTTATTAAATCATATATTTAATTTAAGCAAGTTTGTCTCTATTTTATATATTTTTATTTAGAACTGCATACTATATCAAGAGCCTTCCTATATGGAGGAAAGCCATGAGATTTTTTTTATTATTTAATTAAGTTTCTATTTTTTTTTTGTAACGTATTCTTATTTATTGTACTATTCAGGAGGCTATATACTATATAGTTTGCTTTCCAACTATCTTCAAAATGAGACACAGTAACTATTGTGATATGAAATCACCTGTTTCTTCCCATAGTCCTCTTAAATGTGACGCTTATTTTTTACTTTATTTCTTGATTTCTCTATAGTTGATATATTTATATGTTTTTCTTTTTTTTTTTTAGTTGTTAGTAAGTTATAAACAGTATTGCTCTCCCAAAAGTCTCCAAAATGAGGCACAACGTCTTCTCATACCTAATTCTACTAATTGGACGTTTTTAGTTAAGTTTCGTCTTTCTTTTGTAATTAGAATATTATTTTTAATATTTTGCTTATTTCTTGGTAAGTTAAAAATACTACAATTTTTCCAAAATTATCCGAAAAAGAAGCGCAATGACTACTGAGAAACGTTACTAGCTATGTATTTTCGTGCTCCTCTCGTATTTCTTACTTTATTGTTTTTCTTCTTTTTTCTGTAGTTAGAAAATTGTTCGATATATTTTACTGAATGTAGCAACTTATGTTATAAATAGTGTTGATCTGGCTAAATCACTTCAAAATTACCTCAATTTGTCTTCCCATAATTCTTTAATGTGGAACGCCATAATAAATCATATTTTCTCTTTCCTTTACAATTAATATATTATTTTTTACATTGCGTTTGTGTTTAGTCAGTTATTTTCTTCCAAATCTCTACTATCTTATTTAATTTACATGTGTGTTCTTATCTAATAATAAATGTCTTCTGTGTTTCCTTTTGTAACAATGACTTGATTTGGGAGATTTATAACGTCAATTATAAAGTCGATAATTTTCTAAAAAAAAAGAGAAAGATGAATTAGTGGCAGTACTTGGAACTATCAAGATTTTTTTTCTGTCAATAAAGGCGTTTCTTCCAACCTAGAAACCATCTTTATTAGTAAACAAAAGAGAGGGGCAAAATTTCAAAAAAAAAAAACAAAACATCCATCCAATGCCTTCCGTTCCTTCGATGTGGGTGGTACCCTTTGGGAATCCAAACCCACCCAATTAGTACTGCATATAAAACAAAATCTCGACTGCATATCTGAAGCAGTGCACAGTAAAAAAGCACAATAAAATACAATAGTAAACTTATAAAATCGAGTCGAAGCTTTTGTGTGTGCGAGCACGTGTCAAAATCGAATACCGCCATCCGATTGGTCCGGTAATCCCCACAAAGTCGACTCGAACACCTGAACACAGGTAGAGGGTGGTCAGCAAGTCTACGATCTTCAAATGTTTCAGTGTGCTCGCTTTAGTAGCAATCAAGTTAGCCACTGGATCGATCCTAAGCGAGCTTTTGCAAGTTGTCGCCGGTTATTTTTGGTTTATTCTTGACGTTTAATTATGTGCGTGCAGTGTCTCAGTGCGCTCCTGGTGTTGGATTACTGTTTTTGAGTTTCGTTTTGTTTTTTTTTTCATTGGATACACTGTCTATCAATTAGGGTGAGTGTCATTACTTTGTCCTTTCTTTTGTAAAGCGTTTTTAGTAGGTACTTCTCATTTGTTTGTAACGAATATAAAATATTTGTCGCTTAATTTATTTTTGTTTTATATATATATTTTCAATAGTTCTTTTGCGTGATTTGCGGGTGCTTTCATGCATGCAAGATTTTTTGTTGAATTTCTTGAACATGTCATAACAGCAAATTATTGATAAATTATTATTCAATATATTATTGTTTTGCTTGCGGCATTGGCTTATGTTCTTCAATATTCCATTGGCAAGCTAGCCTATTAGTGTTCCGAAATGTTATTTTTATAGGCTTTTGTGTACAAAGTCATTTAGGTTAATCTTGCGGGTGAGTTAATATGACGCCTCATTTAGGAGGCCTATGGGAGGGCAATCCTAATACTGCTTCTCGATAGATAGTACGATCATTTAGAAAATAATTGGGAAGGTTATTTTGGTACCTTAGAGGACCTGTGATGTATGCATTAATTATTTTAATTTGGCTCTGACTCGGGCTCTGAGCTTTTTCGAATAGATCGAACAAAATAAACTGTGCTTTTCCATTGTCTATGTTTGATTCCCCATAAACAATTGTGCCCAATTTTTATTAAGCTCTACAAAAATAACATGATTTTCAGAAATATCTAAAAATACTTTTCTCCCGCTGCCTTATCTACAAAAAGATGCATTTACCTGATGGCTTTCGCCTATGTACGTACCGTTAATTTATTTTAAATTGCTTGGTTAATTATGAAAAAATTGATATTTAATTATAATATTATTTCTAATGTTATTTATGGGTAAGACATTTAGCTGGAATCTGTTAACTATAGAAGAACGTTCACCTACTCATTTTAGATAAATATACATACTTGCTATACCATAATACCGCTTCTCGGTAATCTTAGGATTGCCGGCAATAATTCATTTTCATGGTCCAAGAGATTTGTTTTTAGCAGTCATTATGGGACCCCAATAAAAGATTTACGCAGCTTTAGTTGCCTGTGCTTTAGTTGCCTGTGTTTCCATAGGCTATGAGCAAGACCAAAAGCTTCGATTATTACACTTGATAATATCATTTCAGCTTAATTAGTTAACTCTCTTTAATCGTTATTTATAGAACACCATTAATTTGCAATTTTTCAATATTCAAAAAAATATATAGACAAAAAATGGTAGAAAAAATATGACTACAAACAAGACACATAAAAATCGAAATTGAAAACGAATGATAAAACATGAGAGAAAGGTCCAACTTTACAACCTTGTTTCGGCTATCACCTAGGCGTAGTACCTGCGTTTGGTTTCATACAAACATTATTGCTCACACACCGGCCTATACTAGCCTTTATATTAGAGGGTAAATGATTTAAGAAAACATGTAAAGGTTTAGTTACCTTCTGGTAAGAAGTGAACCAGATTGTTCATGATTTTCTTTGCCTATAAAAGGAGTTAGTAAAGGTGCTGAGGTCTATGTTGCAAAAATGATTGAAATGTGTTCAAACTTGGATCGGAGAGTTACCAATATACATACTTGTTTGACGCTGATGAAGAAATGTTCAAAATGACCTCCATTTTTGTGTGTGCAAAGATTAATACATCGTAAAAAAATGAAATTGAACACTCTGGAGCATTTCTCAAAGCGTGAAAACGAGTTTAAATACATCTCCTTAATTCTTCTTCTGTATCTATGGGCCTACTAGCCAAGGGTTTAGTTCTCCACATGAAATAATCCATCGGGGTCATGTCAGGGAATCGAGCTGGCCAATTGCCGCCTCCTATCCATCTATTTATATGGGGTTCATTCAAATAATTACGTACGTTTAACGAAAAATGTGGAGAGGCATAGTCGTGAATAAATCACATTCCTCTTCGAAGTTCCAAAGGCAAGGGATCTAACAATTTGTTTTTGTAGATGTTCCAAATAATTTTCGTCGTTTAGTCGACGTGGTAAAATGACAGGACCAATTAGGAAAGTGTCTATATGATTCCTCTCCACACACTGATATAATGGGTTACTTTACTCGCATGAGGATTATCTTCAGCATAGCATGTTCATTGTGCAAATTAGTTATGCCATTTCTCGTCAAAGGGGCTTCATCTATGAATAAAATTCTTCTTGTAAAGTTCCTATCTTGATTTCTGTGTTCTTAGATAAACCGGCAGAAACCTAGGCGTGCTTCAAAATCATGGGTTTAAAGATCTTGTGCCCATTGAACATGAAATGGGTGAAGTTGTTGTTCTCTGGTCACCCTATTATTTGGTTACCCTTAGCTCTAAGCCCAATCGTCTGCTGCTGAGTTATGGATTCTCTTCAATCCGATTTAGAATATCTTCCTCAACTTCCGAAGTTCTTGCCGTACGTGCACGACCATATTTAATAGAAACAAGCGCAAACCTACCCGTCAAAACCGAAGTCAAAACGTTGATTATAAAATTTATGAAAAATAAGAAAATACATATAAGTAGCTGCATCTTTCATTAGATCAGCTCTCATCTCGACACAACTTAACCGCCTTTGAAAATCTATAGACCCTATGGAGGCCGAATGTCCCGTATACCTACTGATCTGATCCGGATTGCTGATTTGCTGAAGGACTATTACTTTCAATTAAAACAATTGATTTAGCTGGGACAGAAGATTATTAGGTCGATAGTTAAACAGGAATACTATTATGTAGATTACGAAAATTTATACGACAATTTTGATAATTTTCGAGTTTCTCCATAATCTTCAAATACAGTGCCCTATTGCTACTTTCAGACACCTTGACAAAAATTGAAACTTGTTTTCACCTTAATTGAAAATATATTAATTTTCCTCAAAAACATCTAAAAATTTCGGAATATATAGGAAATTTTCTGCAGATTTCGAAAATCAATAGCCCAATTATAAGAAGTTGTTAGTTTTGTCGTAAACGTCAAATATGCTGCTCTATGCACTTTCGGGTATTTCATAAAAAAAATTAAACCTTTTTCACTCTAATTGGAAAAATATAAATTTTTGTCGAAAAGCTCTAAAAATTTTGGAAAAGATAGCAAAACTTATGTAGATTCCGAAAATATACACGACAATTTTAACAAGTTTCAAGTTTTTCCATAATCTTCAAATACAGTGTCCTATTTACTTTCCGACGCCTTGACAAAAATTAAAATTTATTTTCACCTTAATTGAAAATATACTAATTTTCCTCAAAAACGTCTACAAATTTTCGAATACATAGGAAATTTTGTGCGGATTTCGAAAATCAATAGGGCAATTATGAGAAGTTGTTAGTTTTGTCGTAAACGTCAAATATGTTGCTCTATGCACTTTCCGGTAGTTCATAAAAAAAATTCAACCTTTTTTCACTCTAATTGGAAAAATATTAATTTTTGTCGAAAACCTCTAAAAATATTGCAAAAGAAAGCCAAATTTATGTAGATTCCGAAAATATACACGACAATTTTGACAACTTCCGAGTTTTCCCATAATCTTCAAATACAGTGCCCTATTTACTTTCAGACACCTTGACAAAAATTGAAACTTATTTTCATCTTAATTGAAAATATATTAATTTTCCTCAAAAACATCTTAAAATTTCGGAATATATAGGAAATTTTCTGCAGATTTCGAAAATCAATAGCCCAATTATAAGAAGTTGTTAGTTTTGCCGTAAACGTCAAATATGCTCCTTTATGCACTTTCGGGTATTTCATAAAAAAAATTAAACCTTTTTTCACTCTAATTGGAAAAATACTAATTTTTGTCGAAAAGCTCTAAAAATATTGGAAAAGAAAGCCAAATTTATGTAGATTCCGAAATTTTACACGACAATTTTGACAATTTTCGAGTTTTTCCATAATCTTCAAATACAGTGTCCTATATACTTTCAGACACCTTGACAAAAATTGAAACTTATTTTCACCATAATTGAAAATACACTAATATTCCTCAAAAACATCTACAAATATCCGAATATATGGAAAATTTTGTGCAGATTTCGAAAATCAATAGCGCAATTATGAGAAGTTGTCAGTTTTGTCGTAAACGTCAAATATGCTGCTCTATGCACTTTGCGGTATTTCATAAGAAAATTAAACCTTTTTTCACTCTAATTGAAAAAATTCAATTTTTTGTCGAAAACCTCTAAAAATATTGGAAAAAAAGCCAAATTTATGTAGATTCCGAAAATATACACGACAATTATGACAATTTTTGAGTTTATCCATAATCTTCAAATACTTCATTTACTTTCAGACACCTTGACAAAAATTTAAACTTATTTTCACCTTAATTAAAAATATACTAATTTTACTCAAAAACTTCTACAAATTTTCGAAAATATAGAAAATGTTGTGCAGATTTCGAAAATCAATAGCGCAATCATGAGAAGATGTTAGTTTTATCGTAAACGTCAAATAGGCTGCTCTATGCACTTTCCGATATTTCGTAAAAAAATTAAACACTTCTTCACTCTAATTGAAAAGATATGATTTTTTTGTCGAAAACCTCTAAAAATGTTGCAAAAGAAAGCAAAATTTATGTAGATTCCGAAAATTTACAGGACAATTTTGACAATTTTCGAGTTTTTCCATAATCTTCAAATACAGTGCCCTATTGACTTTCAGACGCTTTCAGACGCCTTGACAAAAATTGAAACTTATTTTCACGTTAATTGAAAACTCGATTGAAAATATACTAATTTTCCTCAAAAACGTCTACAAATTTTCGAATACATAGAAAATTTTGTGCACATTTCGAAAATCGATAGCTCAATTGTGAGAAGATGTTAGTTTTATCGTAAACTTCAAATAGGCTGCTCTATGCACTTTCCGATATTTCGAAAAAAAAATTAAACCTTATTTACTCTACTTGGAAAAATACTATTTTTTGTCGAAAAGCTCTAAAAATATTGGAAAAGAAAGTAAAATTTATGTACATTCCGAAAATATACATGACACTTTTCGAGTTTTTCCATAATCTGCAAATACAGTGCCCTATTTACTTTCAGACACCTTGACAAAAATTTAAACTTATTTTCACCTTAATTAAAAATATACTAATTTTGCTCAAAAACGTCTACAAATTTTCGAATACATAGAAAATTTTATGCAGATTTCAAAAATCAATAGCGTAATTATAAGAAGATGATAATTTTATCGTAAACTTCAAATAGGTTGCTCTATACACTTTCCGATATTTCCGAGGATATTTCGTAAAAAAAATTAAACCTTTTTCCGAGGCTTTTTCACTCTAATTGAAAATATACTAATTTTTGTCGAAAAGCTCTAAAAATATTGGAAAAGAAAGAAAAATTTATGTAGATTCCGAAAATTTATACGAGACTTTTGGCAATAATCTTCAAACACAGTGCCCTATTAATTTTCAGACACCTTGACAAAAACTGATACTTATTTTCACCCTCGTTTTCACCTTAATTGAAAATATACTAATTTTGCTCAAAAACGTCTACAAATTTTCGAATATATAGAAAATTTTGTGCAGATTTTGAAAATCAATAGTGCAATTATGAGAGGTTGATAGTTTTATCATAAACGTTAAATAGGCTGCTCTATACATTTTCTGGTATTTCGTAAAAAAAACCTTTCTCACTCTAATTGAAAAAATACTAATTTTTGTCGAGAAGCTTTAAAAATATTGGAAAAGAAAGAAAAATTTATGTAGATTCCGAAAATTTATACGAGACTTTTGGCAATAATCTTCGAACACAGTGCCCTATTCACTTTCAGACACCTTGACAAAAATTGAAACTTATTTTCACCTTAATTGAAAATATACCAATTTTCCTCAAAAACATCTACAAATTTCCGAATATATAGGAAATTTTGTGCAGATTTCGAAAATCAAT
>MU195306.1:3304-16113 GCA_016904865.1 Pissodes strobi
TAGTAGAAAATTTTAGAAGCTTTTGGTGTTGATTAGGGTACTTTTGATTTAAATTAATTAGTTAATGCAACAATAAAAATGAAAATTCATGACAAGTGTAAAATTATTCCACCTAAAAAAGAAGTGTATTTAAGTTTTATTTACCTTACATCTTAAAAAATGTTTACAAATTCATTTTTTTTTGCTCAAATTAGGTTTAATCAAATATTGATAATATGCCCCAACTCTCAAATAATTATTTTGTTCAATTTAAATACTCCACCGCTTAAAATGCTTAATTTGATTCCTACGGAATAACTTGTGATTTTTTATCGATAGTCATTATTTTTGGAGCATATTGTAAATATTTGATTAACCCTAATTTGAGCAAAAAAACATTGAATTTGTAAAAATTTTTTAAGATGCAAGGTAAATAAAACTTAAATACACTTCTTTTTTAGGTGGAATAATTTTACACTTGTCATGAATTTTAAAAGCTTTTCGCATTCACAAAATTGCTCATTTAGAAATGTTTATTGTTACATTAACTAATTAATTTAAATCAAATGTACCCTAATCAACACCAAAAGCTTTTAAATTTTTTTACAATGAAGAAATTATTCCATCTAAAGAAAAGTAATTTAAATTACCGCTTTTCTTAAAGTTAATCTGTAGTGGGGTAGATGGCGCTGCGCTGCATTAAATTAAAAGGTTTCTGTAAGTAAATACGGTAGTATTACAGTTTCCATTATACCTCAGATGTTGCCTTCACCGAGGCAGCGACACGATACTGGTATGCAGGGAACTAAAGGCTCTCGAAATATATGGTTGCATACGGAGCATACCCAAAACATGATGTCAAAGTAGTCTACATAAGAGTACGTTATATTCTAGGTTTTATGTGCATGATACTGATCTGACATTCAAATAGGAATTTCCCATACTTTTGTTTTTTTTTGTAAGGCCGCCGAGAATGAAATGAAAATTATGTGCGAGTCGTTAAGTGATTTTGAGTGATTTGTAAGGTTTCTGATATGTTTTAGAGTAAGTACATTGAACTTTTGAATTATGATGTTAATACATAATACCGATTCCATCAGAGAGAAAGAGTCATATATTTTATCTTTCTTGCGAGACGAAAATTTCAAAGCACGCACCGATCTCCATAGATCGGTGAAAGCACGTCGTTACGCGGCCTTGAAAAATCACTCTCATGCGGCCAAAGAAGTAGGTGTTCACTTCAATAAAAGCAAGTAATATTTTGCTATTGCTTTATTAATTAACACAAATTCTACCTACATGATTCTTTTATATTTCTATATTAATTTATCAGTCATCACATTAATACAATTGCAGTGAACTCCATAAATTCTAGTTGGTAGGGAGCATTACAGTCTATTCATCAACTCTTAATAGAAGGTTTTTGCTAGGACATTATCGAAAATACTTTTAATAGGAAAAAAATCACAAATATTTCATATTATCTTTATAGATGCTATTTTAAGCAGGTACCCTCTTAAATTGTTAAGAAATAAATTAACGAATTAACTGCAAGCTGTATAGTAGTTATTCATTTTATTAATGTATACTACACAAATTTCAAATTCTAATATAAGTATTAATAATATATCTTAATTTTATAAATTGTAAACTCAATAAAAAGAAATATAAAAATATGTAAAGTCTACTCAAACTAGCTCAAAATATGTTACCCTATTTTCGTTTCAGTTTTTAAGGCTGCAGAACATCACAATATTTCCTAAGAATAAACAACGATAGAGATATAAAGTAATTTAATAAAAAAGGTGCTTTTGATCTCTAGGACTTATTATTAGCTAAAAGTCTCTAAGACTTAAAGACTAGTTAAGACGCTAAAGTAGAACGTTAAACAGTATATTGTGGAAAGTATGTTCAATTTGAAACTTCCTTATTCTGATCTCTAAGTTCAATTTCTAACTTATGGTTCTTAAATATGTTTGAGAGTTCGTCAATAAGTGTTTCATACCTAAAAGCAACTCTAATATCTGGAACATTGGTCCTGGCAATATCGTTGCCAGCAACACCTTCTTTGGTGTAATTAGGACCTAGCCAATACTGTTTAGTTTTATGAAGAAATCCAGACATCAGAACACTGTTCCTAGCCAACTCGCTCATGTCGCAGCTAGATAATTTCCATACTTGGGCCGCAATGGAATATTCTTCCATTAAAGGTTCCTTGGTGAAGTGGAATTGGAGAGGGTCATCAGTGGATAGAGAAACAACTAGACCTCTTGCTAGGTATTCTGGTAAAGGATTTCTGTGGTAATTCAAAAAAAGACTGTTGTTGGAAAGAGGAGACATTGCAATTCCTATTTGAGCCAAATAGTACAGGTACTGGAGAACCGGTACTTTCCGTAAGAGAAGCCCATGGGAAATATTCTCTGAAAGCATATATCCACAAACCAAATGCTGCACAGGTCCAGCTTCTCCGCAATGAGGTCTCAGAACAAACGTAGGTAATCCCTTTTCAGCTCTAAAATGATTCAATACCGTTAGGTTGGCATACATGTAATACATATAATAGGCATAATTTGGGTTTTCGTCATCACACCAGTCTTCAGGTTTAGGTGTATCCTTATCAAACAAAGGATTCTTCTCAGGTTTGCTTTCATCGTCTACCGAATCGAATCCTACCACGTACTGGAGGAATTTGTGTAAATCGGGATGGGAGCTTGGTCGGGCTGTGACTTCGAAAAGAGGTAGGAAGATGTTGTCGATTACTTGTTGAAAGTTGGTCAGGACTTTGTTCAACCTAAAGATATCGCTGTGAAAAAAGGAAACACGTATTAGTATAATAGTTATTTACGATATGAGCTGATACGGGCTTATGAGCTTTATTAACGCACGCATAATACGTTAATAAAGCGTTATCATCCGTATATTGTACACATTTTTGTAATTGCTCTTAAAAAGTGAAAATAAACGGTAATTATAATTTAAAATTTATTAGAAAAACTAGAACATCGAAACTATAATCATCGAAATGGCGGTTTTAAAAATTGTCTTACTAACCACAATACTCTCCTGAATAATAAATAAAAAATTATTCACTTTGATGTTTTTTAAGTAGATAGATTTAAATTTTCTCTCTAGAAAATGAGTAATTTTGGAAATTTTCCATCTGATTTCTGGTGTGTTCTAAGTCAAAACACAAGATGGCTTTTACCAAATATGGTAAAAGGTGTACTTTAAACTTATTTAATGCTACGATTGATAAGGATAGGAAACGAAATTTTCATCATTACTGCCTCATTAATTTATACTTACTAGAGCCTTGGCGTTTGAATCAACCAACGGATATTATCAGAGTAGACATTTGATGTTATAGCCCAAGCAGCCAATTTGTCCCACTCGTTTTTGCTTTTACCATATATGCTCAATCTCAGTTCGGCATTTTGGTATTTCGATTCCTCCAGATCACTCGAAACTTCTTTAATGATACTTGCGAAATATTTGCCCTAAAAATTAAATTAACCAATGAGTTTCTAAGCAATGACCGAACTTGGTTTGGATTTTTTTTTTTTGAGATTGGTCAGGGTGTCTATTTTTCGAGACTTTTACGGGGTATCTCGCTTAATTTTAAAAGAGGGTTGCGGCTAGGGGTTCGCGAGACCACGAGACTATTTTCGGTCGCCAAGACCGAGACCGAGACCAGAAATTTGATACCGAGACCAAGACTTACCTATCGAGACCAAGACCGAGACCGAGACTAAGGTATCGAGACTCTCGGTCTCGAAAGAATTAGTTAATCATTAGCAATTTTGTAGCTGTGAATACTTTAAGATCTTACGTTGAATAAGGCTTTTTGGTAAATTAAAACATAAAAGTAGTTAAATTTACTTACCAACTTACCTTTATAAATGTTTAACATAATGTTTTATCTATAAATATCGTATCAAAGAGTAGGTAGTAGATATAATTTTTATTAATTAACCATAAATGTACTTATATATAGAATATCTGAGCCATTCAAATGTTATTTTTGAAAAAAACTTGTTCGGGCATAATGTTTGCAACAAATTGGAAACATTTTTATTATTCAAATATCGAAAATAATTTTTTTGTCATACGCTCCCAAAAATACCTATTTTACGTACTCATTTGAGTCCGTAAAATGCTTCTTTTTAGGCCTAGTCCCTAAAAGTCGTCATGGCAACTTTTACGGACTATTCCAAAATTCCTAAATGTCAAATTTCGAATGACATGAGAAAATTGTCAAATAGTTGCTACGATATCAAATTCTAAGCTAACTTTGTCTTACATTATGATTTCAAAAATTATGGTAAATTTGCAAATTTAGGCGTTCTGAAGAATTGCAAAAAGCGTATAAATAAAAATTAAATTTTCGGAGCGTATGACAAAAAATAGTGTGTGTCACACGTACCTACATGAAGTTTTTCAGGACTCATCTGCTATTCCGGACTCGGCTAACGCCTCGTCCGGAAACAGCAATGATTCGTCCTGAAAAACTCCATTTTAGGTACTTGTAACAAAAAATCGATTTTGACATATGTCAAGTGATCACAAGGCAGAAAGAGGGGTCATTGGGAAAAGTTGTTCAAATTTGATTCTACGTTGTTTCGTATTTGTACGGTCGCCACAAACTTGTTTTTTTTAATACAGACCTGGATTTTTTAAAACACTTTTTAAAAACTATTGCTCTTCTAAAAATGACGCATTGCACTCGTTAAGAAATTGGTTAATACCAGGTTTGTTATAAGAACCAATGCGTTAGAAAGAGATAGAAAATGCTTCCGGTAATCCTTTTCTAGCGCATTGGTATTTATGGGAAAATATTTTACTATTTTTTCACAAGTGTGGTATATCATTGTTTTTAGATCATAAAGAGCTTTAAAGCTTATCAAGCCTACGAAAATATCCAGATCCGTATTTAAAGAAAATAAGTTGATGTTGGGGCCCTGAAGATAAAATGTAGTATGTCGTATGCAAAATCTAAGAACTTGTAGAGGGAAAAAAGCGACAATGAAAATGCAAAATTATTTTTGTCTCTTTATATACTATGTGTATTTGTTTATGTAGTGTGTCCCCGGATGGACACTCGCGTAATAGCTATTTATGACATACTTAAGTGTTAAATTTATTTTGTGAGAAGGAAAGTTTAGGACCCGAGCGAAACGAGTGGTGAATCCTTTCGAACAATATAAAACTACAATTATTAATACTTTTGAATAAAGTAGTAAATAAATAATCAAAAACTAAACTCCTCTAAAAAATATTTTTATAAATCACTTAACGTCGTTCATACATTTTATTGACACTTGCTTCTGACTTTCTACTTTTAACACTAGTTAACTCTGGTCAGAAAGTCATTTTGAAAGGAATATATATTACCTGTAAATGTCGGCAACAAAAGAATGATTGCTAAGAAAGTGTCAATCAAATTCATTAGTGACGCTAACTTCTTAATTGTTTAGTCTTTATACAAGCAGAGATGATTGCCGTAGTAAAAAAATTTTTGAAATATCATTTAATTAAAAAGAAATCCCATATGGTGCGTAGTTTTTATTAGGAAAATGTTTTTCTAAATTAATAACGGTATCCAAATTTAAATGTTGATGTAAATGTTTTGATTTTGAATTTTATTATTTTAAGAGATTGCTTTCAGTTGTACCGGAACTTATTCAGTTTAAATGGCACTCTGTATATTTTCTAAATTATTTATATTCCTCTTAACATTACGAAGTAGCGGTTGTGTCATTAACGAAATAAAACAGTAAATTATTTAATTGATTTTTATTTGCTCAAACCAAGACCGAGACCAAATCGAGACAAGACCGAGACCGAGACCAAGGTAACCTCGGCCTCGGTCTCGAGCTTCGGGAACCGAGACCGAGACTACATTTTTTCTTCGAGACCAAGACCGAGACTTGCCAGGTCTCGGACTCGGTCTCGCGAACCCCTAGTTGCGGCATCGAATATTAACTAACGATAAGAAGATTCATTCTCCGCGGCGGCACGTCAACGGTATGCCTCCTTCCCCGCGCGAAAACTAGCATGATACTGGCATGTGACCTTTGGACCCGGCGCACAGTGGGCCAGGGTCGCCTTAAAATGTTGAAAAACTATTAGAAACCGTTTTTAATTTACTTTTTCTCTTTAATATTATTATTTAAGCCTAAGCAAGCCAATTTGATAGATATTTTTTATGCGAATGGTCTAACTTGACAGATTGCGTGAGGAAGGAAAATTTTTTATTATGTATTTTAGGAAAACCAAAGATCAGAAAAATAGTAACTTACAACACTGAAGTAAAAAGAACCTGATCAGACTTAAAAAGCTCTAACTAGTGTCATCGATTACGATTTGCATTTGAAGGGTTGCTTCAAATAGTGCATGAGCCAATCTTCACTTTAAATCGATTTCCACAGGTACCATGCAATAATAAAAGTTTGGTCAAACAAACAATATGGTAAATTCTATTATTTTCATGAAAATTACAAAACCTTACATAACATTATGAAAAAGCCTGGCCAAAACAAGTAGCATATAAGACCAAAAAAAAACTTAATAATAAATCCTTAAGAAAAAAACTAATCATCAGAATCACTTTCAGACGAGGACTCTAAAACCGCATTTGGCGAATTTGCCTCTAAAAGACTTAGGGCTTCTGGAGAAAAACACTTCTTCTTAACTACAGTTTTTTTTCTTAGGCTTGTTATTACTGGATCGGATGAAATACATAGACTATTAAACACATCTATATTTGTTAAAGTTCTGTCGCATTTGCGTGAATTATGCTCCCTGTACCTCCGATATTCCTTATTGCGCGCCTCTTGCACTTCTTCAGAGAGCTGGCCAATGGGAACAGGTGAAGCATTTATAATTGCAGGCCCATGCAATAGAATTTTATGGACGCTCGCAGGTATTCTATACCAAGGGTAAAGAAACAGGCACAGCTTAGTGGTATCTAAACAATAAGTTTTTAATTTTTCAGAATTAATATTGAAACCGCTTGCGATCACCTGAAGGATCACGTAAAATCTGTATATTAAGCTTTCATCCAATCCAGTAATTTTTGAAGATAAAAAATAGTTTCGGAAAAAAGCCCTGGCACAATTCCCATCAATTGAAGTACCAGTTCCTTGCTTTGGTTGGTCCACTATTATCCCCAGTTGCTTCTTAAATTCAGACTGAACATGTTGCTTTTGATTTTTGATAATAGATTTTTCCTCATCACCGCGAACCTGCCATTTCCTTATTGGTAGTCTGTAGCAGGAATTCGAACGATCTAAAAATAGCAAAATAATATGATCAAAAAACTATTTTATTACAATAGAAATCAAGACAAATGAATTACAACCTCTGAAACTATATAAGTTGAAATTTTTGTATGCAAATATTAAATTAAAAAATCACAAGTTTCATAAAGTTGATATGCAGATAAGGTAGGTAAAATTAACAAACCTTATCCAAGCATGCAGTGATGTTATGCCATATTGTAAGTACTCTTCCATTATAGGTTTTTGTAGAAGTTTTTCCAAGTTATTCATCTCTACAGGGGAAGCTCCACACAAGTAACACTTTTGTGAGGATGTATCGGTAAGAGAATTTATCATTTTCATGTCCAGCATTGTCATATAAAGGTCGTGTTTTACCAATAACTTTTGCAAAGAGTTTGTTGTAAATGTAGTTTCAGATAATATTTTAATTTGATCCTTAACTAAATGAGATTCCCGTTTTGAAATGTCTACAGTTTCTTTTAGGAACTGCATTTTTAAAGGACGACATAGTTTTGCCGACGAAGGGGTTGGATTATTCCAAATAATAATTTTTTGTTTTTTGTTATTTTCCATATAAAGCTGAATTGGAACTATACAGGTTAGCAGTAAGTTGGAGTCGCAATAGCTATCATCTGCAAAAGATTGTTTGTATTGTGCTTGACCCGAACTTCCGTCCATTCCCCATTTAGAAATTAATACAAGCCTTGGGTTTTTTGATCTTAAAATTTTCCAATTCTAAAGTCGATAGTAGCCTGCATGTAGTATGGTCCAATAGTGACTGTAGGTCCACTGTAACTGAATGCTCAGAAGATAGAATATTTTTGGGATAACATCGACTTTTTGCTTTCCTTATGTTATTGTAAGGCGGATAAATATCTGTTTTATTCTCAATTGCGGACTCACGAATATTCTGGTATTGTCTTTTGGATAACTTGGCATCTATTACCATTGCCAAAGCTCTGTCACTACTAAGACGATTTAATTTAGATACATTTTGTGTTTCTTTTTCGATATTTTCTAATTTTGTTGCTGCTTGTGATTTTCCAGCCGATCTTAAACCCATTTTAGAGGCAAATAAAAGCTCATTAGTATCAAACTTTCTTAATTGACTGGTTCTTTTATATTTTGCGGAGTAACTTAGATTTTCAAATTTTGCTTTGGGCCTGCCACCTTTATGCAAAGCACATGGTAAAACGACGTAATTTTCAAGCCACAATCGATTACTTTCATAAAATTTTTGTTTTATTCGGCAAGCTTTAGCCCACCTTCTCTTAAACTGAATACTAAAATTCCTTGCTATATGTTTTATTTTCTGTTCATTTTGTTCTTGGCAGTGTTGACAACTTAAAGATAATAATGTTTCATAAATATTTTTCATCTCTTTTCCCTTTTCAAAAATTTCTCGTACCCGTATTTGATGATTTCTTGGCTCTAGAAGTACATAGAAAGACTTAATAGATAAAATTTGCATATGCTTTGGTTTCCAAGATATTTACTAAAACCATTGTCTTATTCGTGTCCGTATATTTGCAAAAAATCAGTAAAATTAACGGACTACTTTGATTTGTGAGTACCAAGAGTCTTGCTCAACACTTTTCGTTGCCAGTAAAAGTGTACTGTACTACTAATACTAATATGGATTTTACCAGGAAAGTAGCAAAAAGTAGCAGCTAATTTAAAGTTTGCTTCAAAGTAGTATATACAGAGATTAAAGGTATATATAGGAAATGGTGTAACTTTATGTAAAACATTAGGATATCTCTACCAAAACTTAAAAAAACAATATTTAGATGTAAAGAAAAACACTTTTCTTAATATCGTCAATATTTCCGCACCTCTATACATAAACAAAAACTAAGAGTTTCCGAAAAAATTATTAACTTACCTGCATAAATGTCACCCATTCTAGAGCTTTCAAAATGAAGCACTGTTTTAAATATGTTGCAAAACTTTAAAACTGCTTTAGGAACAAAACTGAAGACACCAACTGTGCCAAAACATGTCAAAGTTTACAGTGTACTAACGTGTATCCAAGGCAACCAGTGACAGTGATTCTGCTGTTTTAAAATGCTCCAGAGCCTACTGACTTATGATATACAAAATTTGTGTGCTATTTCAGTAGTTTGTTGGTTTTGAATTTTTCAACATTTTAAGGGAATTCTGGCCCACAGTGCGGCGCACACTGGTCGAATTTCTAGGAAAGCTGGCCATAATAAGGTTTACCAGAAATAAGACATAAAAGTTATTAAGTATTATACGTTTAATATCTCGTGTTTTAGACAAATAATTGTTGAATTTTCGGCTCATCATCTATATTTATATATAGGGTGTATCAATTATCACTAACGATAAAAATCATGTATAAAAATCATTTGTATATTCTTAAAAAATGATTTTGAAAATTAAGGGCTCCTTCGTTGTAAAAAAAGGGTTTTAAATTTTTAATTCTATGATCCAAATTTTGTTTTTGCAACGGTTAATTCAGGAGTCTCACGAGCAAAATGAATGTTAAGAGGACGACAGAAACGCGTTGATGAGGGCCTGCAATTTTGCCATACAAGTATTTCATCGGTATTTTTAAAAATTAATCTAATAGGAACCAAACTAGTAAAAAATCTAGAAGCATCAGTGCAGCTGTTGTTCAAAAACACTTGCTTATATTCTGACTCTCACAATGTAATATCAAAGCCATATTTACAAATTAAAACTAAATTATAAATTTTATCTGCTGATTCAGCCAAAAGTATTTATTACTTCTTTTTATAATAACATCAGTCTTACATCAGCAATAATGATTCTACCGAAATTTCAGCTTCAGTTTCACTTACTACAATATTATGGGATTAGATTAGGGGGTGGGCGAAAATAATCGATTATTCGATTCACTTTTAAGAAATAATCGATTAATCGACTTATCGATTAATACTTCAGAAAATATCGATTATATCGATTAATCAATTATTCAGTTATTTGGTAAAATATTCGATTATTCAATTTCTTGCCCACCCGTACCGACGACTTTAAAACAGATATAGTTTTTAAAATTCCAATTTAATAATGCGTTGCGTTAAGGGTAATTTAAGAGACATAAAACCATTTTGAAAATACTTACAGTACAACATATGAAGCAAAAAACAGAGAAACATAAATGCTCAAACAAGACAGCAGCAGGGAAAACTGCGCACGTTACAAATTTAGCCAATAATGGATCCTCATTTCGACGCATCATATTCTGATAATCTGGCTTCAGTTGTTGCACAATTAGGTATAACACCAACACATAACCTCAACGTTGTGTTAGCACGTTAGCAGTATAGTACAGTTTTTATCTTTTTATTATGTATTTGGTCAAAACTATATGATAAGAAGGATCACTCTCCGCGGGCGGCGGCGCGGCATCGGCATGTCAACGGTGTGTCTCCTTCCCCACGCGAAAACTAACAGAATATCGGCAGGCCATGATACAAATAAAACAATCATGTTGGCAGGCGACCTTTAACGCGGCCAGCTCATCCTTTTGCCAGAATATTTGTACTCGGAAATATGGTGAAATCACTAACAGGGGGCAATCACTCGGTAAAAAAGTGTACACATGATTACAAGCGATGTGGACTGCATCGAACTGCAGAGGATTGCGCTGGATTGCAGCGAACTGCAAGTTATTGCATTAACTTCACTGGACTGCGCCGATCTGCAACAGACTGCGTTGAACTGCAGCTGACTGCGAACGAATTGCGCGGGACTGCATCGAACTGCGCGGGACTGCATCGAACTGCAACGGATTGCGCTGGATTGCAGCGAACTGCATGTTATTGCATTAACTCTATCGGACTGCACCGGTACTGCGTTGAACTGCAGCTGCGCTCCCAAAATTAACAATTTTGTTGAAGCACATCCCTTTTTTTGTTTTTCCCCGTTTTGCTCGTGAGGGTATAATTACCTACCTATCTATCTATGAGAACTGAACCTAGATAAGTTTAATAACGACACAGTTCGTTCAATTTAGTTGTTGAGGTGACGATTAAAACAATACAAAAAAAAAATAAAGATCATTTTACTAGGTTGTATTTAAATTTTTTTCCAACCCCCGTAGTTTTCGAGATAAGGTATAGGCCCTTCTTAAACGGGCCACCCTGTACACACTTTCTTAATTCAATCCCTAGATATTTTGTATTATTATGCGTCTTTATACTTGTTATAGATAACCGGAAAGACGACAACCTTTCTCTAATCGGTTTTCTATACT
The DNA here is from genome assembly GCA_016904865.1 of Pissodes strobi. Classification (NCBI taxonomy): domain Eukaryota; kingdom Metazoa; phylum Arthropoda; class Insecta; order Coleoptera; family Curculionidae; genus Pissodes; species Pissodes strobi. The sequence continues at coordinate 14,810 of MU195306.1, forward strand.
TGAAAATAATTTAATTAAATATTGGTCATTTACGCGACCAAGACCAAAAGCATACCATAAGGAAAATCAAGAAATAGATGGGTCGAATGTTTTGGCCGTAGCAGAGGCAAAGCCATCAACATCATGTAGGGCCATTGAAGCAGAAATTTGGGTCATTAAAAGCAGAGCACAGCAAATATTGAAAAAATATAAGTTTAGACCCTACAAAACACATATTGTTCAGAACTTACACCCTGGGGATGCTGAACGTCGGCTATTTTTTTTGCAATTGGTATCTAGAACAAATTGAAGTAAACATACATTTTGCTCGTTCAGTAATATGATCCGATGAGGCGTATTTCTCAAGTGCTGGCGTTTTTAACAGAAACAATACTAGACACTGGCACCAAGAAAACCTCATATTTGAGCGTGAGCGGCAGGTATATTCGGGTATATTCGGCTTCAGCGTAGCATTTTTCCTTTTGGGTGGACAAATAGAATATAGATTCTATGAAGGAAGTCTGTCAGCAGGCCGGTATCTACGTATATTGAAAGATGCAGTTCCTGAACTGGAACTCCTTATAGATGATGTTCCCTTAGCCGGCTTGAACGCTATATATTTTTAGCAGGACCGAGCGCGTGCTCATCATTCCCTGACAATTCGCCCCTTTTTAGATAGCCATCATTTTCCTGGAAAATGGTTAGGCACTCATGGACCCCGCGATCACCCGATCTGTCTATTTGGGACTTATTCTTTGTGGGGTTGCTTACAAAACGAAGTTTATGCCAAGCGTCACTGCAACACACATGAACTTCGTGAAGCCATTACCGTTGCATTTCATAATTTACAAAGACGTCCAATAATACTCATGAACGCTCTAGAACGAATAACCAATATGTTCGAATTATGTGTTAGAAAAAATGGCAATCATTTTCAACAATTTCTATAGCCATTAAAAATTTCTGTTTATGTTGTTGTTGTTAATGTATGTTATATATAAAACTTAAATTATTATTAATTATGTATACTGTTAAATATTTAGGTTGGGTTAATAAAAAAATATGTTTCAAAATCGCTTCTAAACTTCTTCAGAATAAATAATATCCAAAAATTATTCTTTTCTTTCATCAGCTCTATTACTATTAAATAACATAATGTATTTGGAGAAAACTGTAGCTTATTCAGCTAGTTTTAAAAATAAATATATACTATTATATATTTTTGGAAATCCCAGAAAATGCCTAATTTAACTAGATAAAAATATACAAGGTGTTTCGTCAAAAAAACGTATGTTTGCTTTATAACTTTAAAACGGATGGCCCAG